>QLTV01002469.1:1181418-1195995 GCA_003457575.1 Thermophis baileyi
AGTTTTTATTTGCTGAAAATGTAGTTAGTATTATTTTTATTTGTTGCAGGTAGGATATTGTTAGGTTTAGGCGACCAGTGCATGGAGGTGATCTCTTCTTCCCCACTATAGTCCACTCCTCATACTAAAATAGCTAAAATTATTCTAGAAGAATAATTTCTCTGCAGAGAAAGAGATATTTGTGTATACTGAAAGAAGACACAAATACTGTGTCAGGCCGAAGCCATTTTATTTGGGATCTTAGGCCTGCCACAATTTATACTATTTTACTATGCATTTTCTACTGTGGGAAAATGGGAGGGAGGATTGTATGAGGTTGTTAGTATGTAGCCATAACAAATTCTTTCTAGGAAGCCAAGGTTATCCTTTGTCTCTGCAGCTGAAAGGAAGGAGATGGGTGGACTCTGCCAGCATGGCAATTGAAGATTGGACAACGTGATGGACTTGTGGGTGTGGGGCCAAGGGTTTGAACTTTCAACTGGGTGGTGAAAACCGAGGGACTTCAGATTCGGGTTTCACCCAGATGTGCCAACATGGCTCTATTAATAAATTGGAACTTTGAGGAATCCTTTGCCTTGGACTCTGATTTAATTTTGGATGCTATTTGGAACCCTGACACCTGCTGCATCAGTCTGCCTGTGTGTGCTTTCTGGGTTTAATTTTCTGCAACAAACTCTGATACTATAATTCATGTAAGTTTATATATCAAGGAAGATAAGTATAGCAAACTGCTGTAATAGTAATGCCCTCCAGTATTTAGGCAGACGTTTTTCCCTACCAAACTTTTCTAGTTCCTCTCAATTGGAGCTATAAGGGACGGTCATGGAGAATTAGTACAGTGTGGATATAACGATCACTGGTCCTCCAATTGATCCTGAAAGTAGGGCAGGATACTTTTCAATATGAACATGTTGTGTTGTGTTGTGTTGTGTTGTGTTGTGTTGTGTTCTAGTCTAAAAGCGCCTCTTTCCTTATTAATTAATATACAATATAATGTTTAAAGAATAAATGTCTGTGTTTTTTTACATGGTATCCTAAGTCACACCTAAGTCATACCATATGTTGTAGACTATGTGTGGGGTCCCTACAACAAAATGATGTCTATGGAATTGATTGAAGCAGTGGATAACATGGTTTGCTTCAGTGCTGACTCTAGATTTTAGAAATTGCTGTGGTATTATTCTGCTAGAAACAATACATTGAGAGGTGAAATTAATTGACTGCACAATGATATCTTTGGCATCAGTGAGATTGGATACTTTCAGTGAGAAGATCATATTAATTATTCTGGATATGAAAAACAACAATGGAATGCTTTTGCTTTCACAATTAAGAAGGAGATAGCAACAACAATACTTGGGTCCAGTGCAATCAGTAACTGAATAATATCAGACTTTGTGGACTATCTTTTAACATAATGATTATCCAAACCTATGCTCCATAGATGAAGAAGAAAAGGATGTTGATAGGTTTTATGGCTAAGTTCAGTTTGAAACTGATAATTGTGCTGCTTGTGGATAGAGAGTAGAACATCAAGAGTTGGAACTGGTAAGGGAAATAATGTAATTAGACTTTATGACCCAGGACATAGAAATGAAGCAGGATAATAATTTATCAGTTCTGCCATTCCTGTGATTTCTTCATTGCTTCATTTCTTCATTTGAACAGTGTTCAAACAACCAAAACAACACATATGTACATCACTAGATGGAGTACACAGAAATCAAATTGACTATATTATTGGTACCAGGAAGTAAAATAATTCTAAGTTAAAGTGGAAAAACAAACCCAACCAACTTCCAAGACATGATCTTAAACTTATACCCACTTTTCAAATGGAACATCAGGGATTGTTTTAAAGTCCTGAAACTGGAACTATGTAATGAAATCAAAGAAGTTGTTAAGGATGAACATGAAAAGAGACTGCCAAAGATGAAAAAACATAAGACAGGAAACTGGATGTCAGAACAAGCTGGGGAAATTGTCAAGATGAGAAGAGAAGACTAAGCAAAGAATGACAAACTTCTCAGAAAGGAACTTCACAAAGAATTTCAGAGCATTCTTAGAAGCGACATGAAGCAATTTATTACAACAACATCAAAAAAGACACTGAGGATGAACATAAACATGGAAATACAAGTAAATATCTCCAAACTCAGAAGGAGGTTCTGACCTCAAATTGGTAATACTAATATGCTAATGGTAAGACACTAACTGATTTAGTGACAATCAAATAAAGATGGAAGCAGCATACAATGAAATTCAGTAGAGATGTTTACATCCAACATACATTATAAGATAGTCCCAATTTACAATATCTTCTGTTACTAGAACATTAAGTTAGATCAGCACTCCAATCATTACCAAGTCGGAAGGCTACAGGAATGAAAGGAATATCTACAAAAATGTGATAAGCAACTGAACAATAAACAGTAAAAGTTCTAACCAAACTATGCCAGCAAATCTGTAGAATGACATGAGGGTCAACAGATTGAAAGAGGTCACCATTAGAAGACCTGACAGGTCAGGTTGTGGACATATCATAATGAAGAAAATCCATGTATCTGAATACTGAGGCAATATTGTGTTGATAGCTTATATAATTCATGAATCACTAATTATTATGTAATCAAAACTAAGAAGGAAGGGGATATATTTGGTTTATAGTGGATTTCAGTGAAAATTGTGTTCATCAAAAATAGTTCCACTATGGTTTCTCTCCCCAACCTTTTCTGTACATCAATCAACATCATGTGACTCTGTTCTTTGTCCATCACCTGCACATTTTCTATTTTAAAAATATCCATAATTGTACCCCATCTTTTTCTACTCAAATATATGTCGACGTCTGTTACATAGTTTTGCTCTTTTTCTTTTCATTCTCTTCTCTATCTTCAAATTTTGAATCCTATCATGTTCATTACACCCCTGCTTGTACCTCAATTTCAGTATTTTTTACCTCTCTTAAGCTTTTGTAACATCTAAGGATCCTCTCTGATCTGACAATTTCAGAGCTTTACTCTGCACTTCAAAATAATCCCAGTCTTTTCATTCTCTTTTAGAGTAAGCTTTGTAATAAGGGGGTCTAACTTTCACTTTCCTCCTGTTTCTCTCTGCCCACTATTCTGCTAATCATCTTCAACTTTCTAAGAATTAAGTTGCAGGCTTGCATCTAATAAAATGTTTTCTTCCACTAGTGGCAATGCTTGAATCAAGGATTCTGCCAGCAAAAGAAAGACATTCTCTTGCGCCCTAGCAGTCTGCCTCAGAGAATCTCCTCAGCTTCTAAGTAAATATTTAGGATGAGATATTTAAAAGGACAGTAGGGGCGGAGGTGATCTGTCTAAGTCACATCCCTCCTATCCATACCAATGTTTGCATTCTCGGCCTCTTTATTAACCTCTGGAGATAATATTTACATAAAATAATTCATAAGTCAGGCCAACAAAATATGCAAAGAAAACTAATAACTCTGATGTCAAGGTTCTCTTATGATTTTCCTGATATGATCCTCTAGAGTTCTAATTTTTTAAGCCGTGCCTCCTTTGCCCTTCCCGCAACAGTACTTCATTTCCAATAAGGAAACATGTTTATTTCCTTCATTCTGGAAAGAAAAGTTTAATACTCAACGCCAGACACACCCTGACTAGAGCAAGAAATTTACCAATCTGGCAACTGTGAATACTTGCAGGAATTTCTACTGCTTTATCCTTTGTATTGCACTATAAATTTTGTGGCTGTGCAAATCAAACATGAAATGCAGTACTGAGCATAGAATTTCAGAGTTTTGTTTTAATTTGAAAGCAGGTTTCTAGTCCATATGGCTATTGATTAAATATAAATACATTTGATAGTACCTAATTAAATTTCAAAAGCTTCCAGTAGCACCCAATCAACCTTGACTGATTAGAAAAAGCTGGATATTTTCAGTATTTGAAGAATGCATGTTTATAGAGCTGCACCAGTTCTTTGCTTCTTATAAAGATTAAGGTCATGTTGTGTAATATAATGGAACTGCAGATAAATAGCTTAAAATATATCATTTCCTAGTAGCAAATTCAGTTTATCCAAACACAAATTTCTTTCCCTCATTTTGTATTATACAAACCCTAAAGATGGGCTTTAAAAGAAATCTTTGTAGATCTGGGGGAGTACTCCAAGAGAAACAACCAGAATCATGAAATTGGCATTTTGATTTTCCTTTCTTCACCACATACAGAAAGTATTGCGTAATCAATATGATTTATCTTATTACTCCAAAGGCATCTTATTACTCCAAACACTATCTACAGTGAAGAGCTACACTATCTTCCTAAAAATACTTGGATTTGGCACAAACTGCAGGAGCCTCCAAAGATGAGCTTTTAAGTGGAAAACAACTCAGAGCCATTCATTATTTACTTGTTATATTCTGTCTTTCTCTTTGTTGAACCCTCAAGTGCAGAGTGTTTTCTACAAATCATAAAATTCTTATAGTCTAAAGATTTAACTCACAAGACTCCTGGCATGTACGTGTATCTCTGAATGGTTTTGCTTTCTTATGGAGCAAAGTAGCTATCATTCACTTTATCAATCATCAGTATAGGATGTGACACATCCAAATACTCTTTTCACTAATAATCAGAAACGGCAATGAAAACCAGTCCCTTTTTAAGAAAAAAAAATACTCTCTCTATAATTCAGTAAGAGTTTTCCTATTATACCAGAAGGAATCAGGGAAATGCCAAAAGTACTATGGACCTCTTTCACAGGAATATCTGTGCACAGCATAAAAGCACAGTATCTCTTTTAAATTTAATGATATTCTTGACTGCTATTTCCTCAGCCTATCCACAGTTTACAATATTAACAAAAACATAATGATTATGATTATTTCCACAGAGAGCAACAGAGCTTGCTTTTTCAGTATACAGGTAGTTCTCAACCTACAACCATTTATTTAGTGACTGTTCGAATGGCACTGAAAATAATGTCTTATGACTGGTCCTTGCACATACAACCATCGTGGCATCCCCAAAGTGATACTATCAAACTTTGGGCACTTGGTAACCAGCATGTATTTACAACAATTGCAGTATCCCAGGGTCATATGATCACCATTTGTGACTTTCCCAGCCGGATTCCGACATGCAAAATCAATGGGGGGTAGTTGGACTTGCTTAACATCCCAAGTAGGCCCCAACCCTCCTATCTTTTTGTAAGGGCCTAAAGACCTGTCAGCTTGAGGCAATGGAGGTGGCCAATTGAGTAATAACAGACCCCACCTC
Source organism: Thermophis baileyi (assembly GCA_003457575.1). Lineage (NCBI taxonomy): Eukaryota > Metazoa > Chordata > Lepidosauria > Squamata > Dipsadidae > Thermophis > Thermophis baileyi. The sequence goes on from QLTV01002469.1 coordinate 1,186,686, forward strand.
CCTGCCACTCCGCCCCCGCCCTTCCTATGTGTCCTTGATTTTAATGTCTGGTTTTAACTTTTTATGTTTTAACTGTATATGTAATTGTAAGACGCCCAGATTTACCCTATGGTAAGATGGGCAGCCAATAAATTTTATAAATAAACAAATAACTAAATTTTGCGCATTACAACCATTTTGCTTAGCGATGGAAATTCCAGTCCCATTTACTGTTGTAAACTCTCCGACTGCAATCTGTTAAAAATATTAACAAAGCCAATGATTGAAACAAGTCAGTGTCATTACAGCGGTTAACAGTATTTTTGATTAGGAAAACTTGGCTTTTAGGGTTTATTATTCAGGATTTTTTGGCAATTTAAATATCAGGAGTTAATGATTCTTTTTCTAAATTCTTTCTTGATTTTTTATTTTTGTCTCTTTTCTTGCCCTTTTTGCCCCGTAACAGTTTCCCAGGGAAAAGCCAGGTCATTTTCATCATAGGTCTAAATTGATTACAATATCCTTAGTGCTGCCTAGTCACCTTGTTTATTCCTTTTATACTCCTTGTTGAATTCTGCATTAGTTATGCTTGTGGGAGCTTCTGTCCTTGTTTCAAAGTTCAGAGTCTTAAACATACAGCAAATTGCTTCCAGCTTCCATTTATATACTACCACACTAATTTTATGCATGAATAAATAAATTCTTTGCAGTCACCTCAAGAAGCTCAAGTATTTGATGTAAGATTGCTCAGAAATGACAGCATTTAAGGAAATTCCAGATTTGCTTGTTATTTAATTGGTATTCAATCACTTTAAATTTCCTTGTAGGAATTTTCTTTCTAGGAATTTATGAATCTTTTGCTCAAAACAGTTCTGATAATGGAGAACAGACAAATGTTTTTTTTTAATGTGTTCACTAGCTTGAGAGCATGGCAGTTACGATAAAACTTAAAAGGTGGAAATGTAATTAAACAATAGGAGATAGAAATATTTTACATGTAGATATATTTATTAGGGGTTATTTTTTGTTTGTTTGACTTTATCCCTCTTCAGTCCTCATGTCTACACAGGTCTTTCTTGTATAAATTTCTCTATCCCAAATATAACTGTTAATAATATAAACTTCAGGCAAATTCATAAAAAAACAAATACATTACTTTTTTGGAGTCCAAGCACATTTTAGCAACATTTAAATAAATGAAGCAAGGAAATTTGAATCTAGATTGCAGGCTGCTTATTTGTTTACTTCACTGAAGCAAGGTACTGGGGAAAGGGAAGAGGAGAGAGCGAGCTATTAAATTAATAATTTTAAACAAAAATGAACCACAACTTATTTTGAAATGAGAACACCACATTAAAAATGTAAGAATGGGAATTTGAATAAAGAAGAGATTGGCAAAGGGGTATGTAAGCTAGTCATTAAGAAGTAAGAATGAATGGCAGATATAACCACAGAATAACATGTCCAATAAATAAATAAATAATTGTCAAGCAGCTAAAATGATGCAAATTTATGAGCCAGCAATGTTGCAGGAGGTTCACAAAGATAGTACATGCTGTTTTAGGGACAAGGGAAGCATTAAGTACTCTGCAGGTATCTCAATTAGGCCCTTTTTTCTTTTTATTTCTTTTTGTTTCATTCCACCATCCTACCCTCCACTTTACTGTTGCAGAAAGTGTTTTTTTTTATTAGAGATAACATTTTTTTGTTTTGCTAACAAGCCAGGTTTAATAATCTTTGGGAATCAAACATTTTCATACTGGGTTACATATAGCCAAATAAACACAGTGTTTTCAGGATAAGCCAAGAAAGAGCTGTCCTCTAAGTATTAAATGTTAGTATGATAATAAAAGGAACAAAACACACAAAAGGCTACTTACACAGAAAAGGATAATTAATAAAATTACTGCATTGTGAACAAAAAAGAGATAGCAATGATATAACTAATTTTCCATATACGTTCCAAGGTGTGCACAACTCTTGCTATTATACTGATTAAGCAATAGCAATAGCAATAGCACTTAGATTAATATACCGCTTCACAGTGCTTTACAGCACTTCTAAGCAGTTTACAGAGTCAGCCTATTGCCCCCAACAATCTGGGTCCTCATTTTACCGACCTCGGAAGGATGGAAGGCTGAGTCAACCTTGAGCCTGCTGAGATTCGAATTGCCAAATTACAGGCAGCCGGCAGTCAGCAGAAGTATCCTGCAGTACTGCATTGTAACCACTGCGCCACCGTGGCTCTTGATTTAGTCCAGGGGTCGGCAACCTGCGGCTCTGGGGCCGCATACGGCTCTTTCGCCCCTCTCCTATGGCTCCCTGTCGCACCCACCAGTAGTTAGGTTTTTCAGCGGTAGTTCCGGCTGATTTCATCCACCCGTTTGCCCTGGGCCCAGTGACTTCTTGCGTGGCTTGAGAAGAAGAGACTCGCTCCCCTCCCAGTCACTCCTCACGTGGTTAGCCCCACCCATCACCCCACCCCTCCCAGTCACTCCTCGCCTCGCCGGAGATCACTACTCAGTGAGAAGGTAAGTAAGAGATTCGCTCCGCACTTGGCCGAAGGCCGGGGGGCACCACGCTTTGCTTTGTTGCAGCCAGGACCTCAGCACTCGGCGAGTCTGATAAAGCAGCATAAAACCAGCGCTGGGAGCTTCCGCCTCCCAACGCCTTTTATGGATCTGGTTCAACCCCTCCTCCCAACCACCATCCGGCAATCCCGATGCCCTCCCTCACCCAGCTTCCGGAGGCTATTATGCCTCATTTTCAAACAGCCCGGCCGGTGCGGCTGCGTTGATTTGTGTCGGGATGCTGTGACGTCACCTGCCATTGCCCCGTGGCACTGGGAGTCGGAGGCCTCGTGGGGATTGCCTGCAGCCACACGCCGTGACCCATCACCAGCTGCCTTTGCCAGTATCCCTGCCACCATTAGGCACATGTAAGGCGCCGGCTGCACCACCCTCTGTCTCTCCCCCTGAGGAATGTCAAGCCTCGGACTGGGGCTCGACACCCGATACCCCCGGGCTCGGGCGGGGGGGGGGTGCCACGCTTTGCTTTGTTGCAGCCCCGATACCGCCGGGCTCTTTTGCACAACAGTCCTTTTTTTATTCAGTTTGACAGCTGACTGCACCCTCCAGTACACGTGTTCAAAATGTTTTGTGGCTGGGTGGGAGTGATGTCGAATTGGCCACGCTCACCAGGCATGGCTAGGAGGGGTCATGTGACCGGGTGGGAGTGTCATCAAGTTGGCCAAGCCCACCCAGGCTTTGTGGCTCCCAGTGTTTTGTTTTCTGTGGGAAACAGGTCCAAGTGGCTCTTTGAGTGTGAAAGGTTGCCGACCCCTGATTTAGTCTCTGGCTGTACATTTATGAAATAAATAACATTATATGATTATCAATTTGTCCTTTTACTGGGTAAAGCAGACTCATGGTATTTTGAAAGAAAAATATGATTAATGTTGGAGAAATTATTTAAAGTATCTTATTTAAGAAAATGAAACTCGGTTGTGTTCAATCATTTATGCAAAGCTTTTTTTCACAAAGAGAGCTATTAAAAAGAGAGATGGGGAAAGCAGATCTCTTATTAGAGTCCCTATGTTCTTCATCTCACTTAATTAAAAAGAATAGTGTGATATTTTTTAAAAAACATATTTCTTCCTCCACACTGTAATCAAACTTCCTTCACTTGAAATTAGTAGCCCTTTAGGCCTATGAAGATTGGAAGTAACAGGTCAATAAAACGGGGGTCGGTGGGTGGGAGATAGAGGTGGAGGAGCTTTTTTGCAGCACCAAATTAAATCCAGTACTTTTCCATGAAAAATTGTGTCAAAATAGTGGAATTTATTTTCTTGCAAAGCTTAGAGTAACATAATTACCAAAGTGCAGCAGTTAAAATAATAATGATAAAGTGTTGTTGTAAGTTTTGAATTTATGTTCAAAGCAAATGCAAAGGTAAAGGCAAATGGAGACCATTAAATTGTAATAAAGAAATCTATTTGGTAATATCACTCAAGAATCCTCATAGGAGGTAGAATCCACACCAACTTTGGAATTATCTCCGTTCATTGAGATCTATCCCAGGCTATAAATATTAGATAGGAACAACAGCAAATGCTTTCATGTCATCATCGTCATCATCATCATCATCATCCATATGTTTATAAATGTATTTCATAAGTCAGTCCTTCCTTCCTTCCTTCCTTCCTTCCTTCCTTCCTTCCTTCCTTCCTTCCTTCCTTCCTCCCTCCCTCCCTCCCTCCCTCCCTCCCTCCCTCCCTTCCTTCCTTTCTTTCTTCTTTCTACTGTTTGGGTATAGTTCCCATAATACATTTTGCTCATTTGGAGAAAACATGATTGGAAGGGAACTAGAACCACAAAAATGGGCTCAAGGCCTAAATGCCTACTTGGTTCTCAGTTATACAGGATTGAAGTCAGTATAGAAACTAGTGCAAGTAGGAGAGTAGATTGTAGGTTCACACAATCTTATGATGCTCAGCTGCTATGTATTTTTATTTTTGCATCTGGTAGTTTATCTAGTTTAATGCAAGCTGTCTAGAGTCATGTATGTAGATGGAGAGAAGGCAGGCAGGCAGGCAGGCAGGCAGGCAGGCAGGCAGGCAGGCAGGCAGGCAGGCAGAAAAAAAGCGAGGAAGGAAGGAAGGAAGGAAGGAAGGAAGGAAGGAAGGAAGGAAGGAAGGAAGGAAGGAAGGAAGGAAGGAAATCACCATAAAACCTAGGAATATAGAAACAGTTTATTCAACACTTAAGTGAATAGTGTTGTTCTGAAGAGTTTAAATGAGTAGTTAAAACATGTGCCTGGTATTTAAATGACAACAAAATCAAATGCCTCCTTGTTGAAGAAATTCAAAATTAAGGAGTCATGATTAAAAAGGATCCACCAGGCTTTATCCCACCCCACAAATTTCACAGTTTCAGTACAAGTAGAAATACTCTGTTCACTTTGACAGTACGTATTCTAAAGTACCAATACTGGATGATAAAAAAAGATGAGTGCTACATTTTTGTTGTTTCTTTAAATTGTTTAAATTTAAGGTTAAATATATTACATTCTCTCATTCTCTCTGAAGTTCAATTCATGTTTTCCTTTAAAACACACAGAAATTGAATGACTGTGCATCTATGTAAAAAATAACAGCCCTTGAGCCCAAATATTTGCTTTCTTGAAATGAAGCATTAAAATATGGTATCAAACATATACTGAATTCTGCTTTAAAAAATACTGGCAACTTTGAACATATTTGTCTATCAACCAAAAGCTATGATTATTTTTCATTTCTTCATTACTTAACTTTTTATATCTGACTTCTGGACCCAGTTGGCAATGTACCCATGGCCTCTTAGGTTTAATGATGTCTAAAGATGTATTCACATAATAGAACAGAACCCTCCAAAACAACGTGATTTTTCTTTTTCTGTGTTGCTAGTTATGGAAAGGACTCAATGGTTTGCAGCCAGGTATACAACATTTTAATTGGAGGCCAATTCTATGTTTTAACTCTTGTTTAAATGAAGCAAGAATTTACTGAAACATCAGGGTGGATTTGATTTAAATCAAGTTGATTTAAATCATGATTTAAATCACTAGTAAAAAGGCTTGATTTAAATCATAATTTTTAAAGAGCAACTATCATCTCTGTCCCGCAGCGGCTCCTCCTCTGATCCGCTGTTGACTCACTGACAGTCCCACTCACTTTAATGGGATGGCTGGTGATGCAGCAGAGACACAACAAGGTGAGGGACGTGGCAGGCAGCAGGTGAGTGGATGCGCTAATAGGCACTGCCATGATGGATCTGAATTTATAAGCTGCTTAGAAGGTTTCACTTTCATTTTTACTGCTTGCCCTTCCTCCTCACACTTAGAGCCTGGTGGCACAGTGGTACCGATCTTCAAACAATCATACAGTTTGTAGTGTACATAGATTTGCAAAACAATGGGATAAAGGAATATTCCTGAACTTTGCTTTATGATTTATCTCATGGTTACTGTGAAATTGTGTGAATGCATGAATGCAGTGCATGTTATCTCAGCTTGCAGAGCTTGGATTCATTGAATGAGTTTACCAAAAATGTAAATATTGCAGAATCTACAGCCTCATGCTACACAACTAAGCTCCATTTCATGCTGAATAAACTAAATTATTAATGCATCTTAAATAGAAAACTATCTTTAGATATATTTTTACTCCAAAAGCATTTTATTAAAATAAATTTGATAAAAATAAAAAAAAATCCGATTTAAATTTTAAAAATTCAATTTTAAAAAAATCATTTTTATCCACCCTGCTCACGATGAAATAATAATGTCAAATTAAGCAACTTACTTTACAGTGGTCATGTTGCTGCTGTAAAGTTGGAACATCTCCACCAACAGGCATCTGCTTCTTTAATTCGTCATCTTTCAAATTTAGCCATTTGATAAGTTCTTCCAATGATATCAGTAATTTACTCCATTTCTCTGTACTTGCCTCCAAATGAGCCCTACAATAAGATTGAACACATTTTTCAGGAATTTTGTGCTGCATTAAGACATACCAGATTTCAGCTGTCAAATACTGCATTGTGAATAGAATGCAATTTTCTTTATTTAAAGCAAAGGACAGAACAAACAACGCCTTCCATATATTTGAAAATTATTTATAAATGAATGAATCCAGTAAAAAAGAAAGATGTAATGAATAACACCATGATATTAAAAGTTTAAAATCTTATTTAATGGATTTCTAAATGTGTTAAAAATAAATAAAAGCACCAAAAGCTTGTCTTACTTCTGCACTGCCTGCAAATCCAAGCTCTGGCCACAATATAAATGGATCTCAAACTTCCCCCACTCTCCAATGTTTTTAAGGCAATAGTTTTAATTTCCATTTAAGCTATTACTTGATAGTCACATTTCCAGAAAGGCATAAGCTTTTGAGGGTTAACTGTCGTCCAGATGAACACTGTTGATACTGATTATATTTTGTATTTTGCTGAATCAATAAATCACGAGAGCACCGTGCAGTATTTCAGTTAAAATGACATGCTGTTAGTATAACTACACTTGATGTCAGATCTCTTTTATTTAGTCCCTTGTTTACGTCAACACATGGCAAACATAAACACTGTAAGGAAATTGTTACAAGCTTCTACAGCCATTTTTTTTCCTAGAATGATGGTAAAAGTATCCCATACCTCGCCTTCAAATCTATCTGTTCAATGATATTAATATTGAGAGCATTACAACTGATAAACAATTTTAATGCCTATATGTCACCTAGGCTCCAGGACACAATTAAAAGTTCTCACTTTAGTTTTCTGATAAAAGTTTTTAGTTTTCAGAATGAAATTCTAGCAGCAGAAAAAGAGTTATTTAATCTTTAAAGTAATGCAATAGGTGCATCCAATCCTCAACCTGGTTACCAAATAACAATTTGTTTCAGTTCATACACTGCACAGAACAATAAACTAACCATACAAGGGAAGTATACACAGCATTATAAAGCACAAAACACCTAACCAAGATTTAACAAAACAAATTTAGCATGATATACAGTAAACATACTAAACCAGTCATTAATATATATTTTTTGTGGGAAGGTGAAGAGAAGTGTTCCCATGCTACAATGACAACCATCAGAACACAGCATTCATCCATTCATCATAAGCCCTAGCAAAAAAAAGTAGTACAAAGGTAAGAGGTCAGCTGACAACAAGGCTTTGTTGAATTTCCACTCCCTTCAGCCAGTGGAGAACTCCAAAAAGAGAAGACTTCCAGTGCCCAACTCCCATTCTAGCCCCTCGTCCTGTCACAGTAACATTTCACAGCGCGAGAAGCAAAGCAAAACAATGCAGACATGCAGACATACCCATTAAGCTATTCCCCTTTGGGATAAATTACATACAAAGATTAATGGATTAATAAAACAAACAGACCAAAAAGCATGAGGTGTGAAAACATAGCTAAATCTAGTTTACAGCCGTTTCATCTACTTCAGCTCTCCACACCGTTTTTTCCCCTTGAAAATGTTCTTGTTCTGCTACGTCCACATGCCATTCCATACATTGATTTTCACTCTTTAAATTTCTAATCTCTCTGGGGATTTCATTCTCACCTTTCAGTCCTGACTTTCTTAAGTCTTCCTCTTGATCCATTCATTCTTTCTTTATACATTTGCTTGGCAATTCAATCCTCATTCATTATACTTGACCAAACTATAAATTAATCACTTTTGTATTCAACTCACACTTACTCACTACTTAATCATTAATTTAACCAGCCAATTCCCCTGTAGCCTTTGCATTCATTCTTGCTATCTTTCCTTTATATACTGGAAAAATAATTACATTTTTCTCACCAGTCTTAACATGCATCATAAACAAGGCATATAAATATTCTATAAGAAAATTGAAAAGTATATTTTAATACATTTCTAGTTATAATATTTACATCCACAACTTTACCATTTTTCAATATTGTAAGAGAATAATGTCCTTTCTATTATCTTTTTCCCTTGGACACTAACCTCTATAGCATTTGCTTCAATTCCATTCTTTGACATACTGCTATCATTTCCATTAAAAAGCTCTACAATATTTCTTTCAGTATTCCTTTAATTGAATTTATGCCATGTCTACTTAATCCTATAGAACAGGTATCCCCAACCCCCGGTCTGTGAACCGGCACCGGGCCGCAGCATGCCAGAAACCAGGCTGTGCAAACAAGCGAAATCCCATCCGCAGGATGCGGGCAGCACGCAAAACCACAACCTCTCTGGTCCTCAGAAAAACCTCTCTCCATGGGCCCAAAAGGTTGGGAGCTACTGCTATAGAAGGTAGGGCATAATTGTTCAGAATATTCCAGAAGATGGCAAAAAATAAATAGGTTTAAATTATGAGGAAGTAAACTTCAACTGTACATTAAGGGGGGGGGAATCCTATTGGTAAGAAGAACATTGAAACGGAGTATTTCAGGAATTTGTGGATTCTCTTTGAAGTATTTTAACAACAGCTGAATGGCAATAGAAACCTGAATCCTGTACTAGACAGGTTTTATTTATTTTTATTTATTTATTTATTTATTTGTCAAACGTGTACAAGATAGCAGGTATAGGTATAAACATAAACATAATCAAAGTGAATACAGATAGATGAGGACAATAGGACAGTAGGACAGGGACGGTAGGCACGCTGGTGCGCTTATGCACGCCCCTTACAGACCTCTTAGGAATGGGGTGAGGTCGACAGTAGACAGTCTAAGGTTAAAGTTTTTTGGGTTTGGGGAAGAAACCACAGACTAGTGAATTCCAGGCATTGATCACTCTGTTGCTGAAGTC
>QLTV01002469.1:1202471-1229978 GCA_003457575.1 Thermophis baileyi
TTTACTGCTTACAATTTTTAATGCTGTTAGAATTAAGATTAAACCCTAATCCTGCAAAGCATGCTGATCACCATGTTTCTTTAACTTGCTCTGCCCTGTTCTCCATGCAACAGGTTTTAAAAGTTTGGATTTATTTTGATGTTATGAGAATTGAGCTTACTATGATGCTATGAAAATAGATAAATCTTATAGTTGCACATTTCTCAGAGGAGCAGCAGACAGAGATTATTCTTAGCTTCTAGCACTGACAAACTGAAATTACTACATCTTGAGGACCAAGAATATCAATCTGTTTCACTGATCTCTCTCTATTTAGGGTGAGGCTAAGATGGGTTCTTGAGTGTATGCTTGCTGCTTCATCTTCTGCGTACAGAATATGATCCCTAAATCAGGAAATTCTTTATTTAGAAGAAGGTCCACATATGCAGAAGACATGGTCACATATTCAATATGAATGCAAGTTTTGCATAATTCATGCTACTAATTAAAGAGATAGAAAAAAAACCCTGATCTTTGCTTCCAAGCTTATTACTTTTTTTGTGTGTGTGTGCATTCAAGTCAGTTTTGACCTCTGATGATTGCACGGGCTAGTGCCTGCAGTTTTCTTGGCAAGATTTCAGAAGTGGTTTGCCATTGTCTCCTTCCTGAGGCCAAGAGAGAGTGACTGGCCCAAGGGGTCACAGCTGCCTTCATGTCTAAATTGGAACTAGAACTTACAGACTCCAAGTTTCTAGCTTGGTGCCTTAATCACTCTACCAAACTGGTTCTCTTATTGCCTGCAAGAATATCAATGTTAAGGACCTTCGTCTGGGAGCCACTGCTAATTTCACACAACCAAAAACACAACACAGACTCACAGGCCATCCATGAAGCTTCTTTCATCATTTACTTTGATGATCAGAATCACCTACAGATCTGAGCCCCACAAGGCATCCCACAGCCCAGGTTTCGTTTTTTGGGATACAGATAAGCTATCAATCAATAAATAAAAGGGCACCATCCATTCTATTGCTGGCAGGCTGCATGCACAATGAATGAGCTCCTTTAAGATTGTTTTTTTCTTATCGTTAGACAGTGAAATGTGCAGGTCATTTCACTGATGTATAGCAACTCTTTTTAAAGGAAGCTTGTCTGACTTAATAATTAGGCAGATAGCAGCAGCAGCAGCAACAGCAATAGTAGCAGCAGCAGCAGCAGCATCATACCGTTCTGGGATCCATGGTAGCTATTTGCCATGAAAGCCATATGCAGTGCCATGCAAAAAGAACAATTTAATATTCTGGGGTTACTTTTACAACCATTCTATGCTAGTGGTTTTTTTTTTATGGATCCCTTTCACCTGTATACAGGTAGTCCTCGACTTACCACAGCTCATTTATTGACCATTCGAAGGTACGCCACTAAAAAAAGCGACTTGTGATCATTTTTCACACTTATGACCATTGCACCATCCCCATGGTCACATGATTTACATTCGGATGCTGCAATATGACAACTGGTTCATTTTTATGATGGTTGCAGCATCCCGGGAATCAGGCGATCATCTGGTGCATCCTTCTGACAAGCAAATTCAATTGGGAAGCCAGATTCACTTAACAACCATGTCACTGATTTAACAACTGCAATGATTCACTTAACAAATGTGGCAAGAAAAGTTGTAAAATGGGGCAAAACTCACTTAACAAATTTCTCACTTGGCAACATAAATTCTGGGCTCAGTTGTGGTCGCAAATCGAGGACTACCTGTAGTATTTTTTATTTATCAAGATTTTATTCAGAGGAGGCCTCATTCACCTGCTGATAGAGGTGAATGAGGCCTTCTAATCTGTACATCTATGTATCTGGGATTTGTCCAACTCAACTGCTATTAATGCTTCCTATAGAGCAGGATTTTAAAATTACTTTTCTGGATCACATGATTGCCTATGTTAGTGAAACTAAATGTTTCTTCTCTTTTCTATAGATTGCCCTATGAGAACATGCTAAACAACGGTTCTCAGCTTGATGTTCTTAATTGTGCTGAAATTAAAGGCCACACTAATTAAAGGCCTGGACCTGAGGGACATCACTCTGGGGAAAAGTCTCTTAAATTATGGTCCACAAATAATTCAAAAAATAGCTTGTAATTGCTGTAACATGCTGCATTTTTCTGCAGATACATAAAATATTGGAATTTAAAAAGTAGCATCTATTTTATTAAATGTTCCCCAGGCCTTCATAATAACATAACAACCACAGGCCACGCACGGCCACCAAGGAGACTTGCCAGTGTTTTTTTTGAAAGCTAACAAATCCAGTGCCAACAAATGGCTCTGCAACCTGGAAGGATACACCACTGCCTAGCTTTTCAGTCACTTCCAACCCAAAAGACAAATTGTTAAATGACTCCAACACCTCCAGATGTCACTAAGACTGCCAGCTTCAGCATTACCGACACACCACCAGCTGCCAAACGGATGACTGGCATGTCAGCAATTCTGACATGCAATTATTGATAGTGTATCAATGCGGTCCCTTTGCCTGTATGAGTTGTGCAGGTCTGATCTTACCTGATATTGGCTGATTTTGCTTTCAGATCATTCCAACGTTGGTTCATGTCATCAATACGATGTTGTAACAGTGCAGCCTCCTCAGAATTCCCCAAGGCTTTTACCATCTTCTGCCGGTTTCCATCAATGCTCTTGAAGATATCATTATGAGCATCAATTTCAGCCTGGATGTCCTAAGGGAAAAAAAGGCCAGCTAATAAATCCAGAGACAATTAATATCAATTCTGTGTTCAGAAGAAGGAAATGAACCATTCAAAATCCTCACTGTCTAAATAAAAATGAGTATATCAAATTTACTACACTGAAACGATTTTAAAGAATGCATTTTTCCATTGTGATATGCTTCAGAAAATAAGTTATGCTGATTGTTAACTGTGGATAACTAAGGCTTTGTTCTGAAGCTTTCCTGTACTAAAAACAATATATATGCCAAGATGCCACTATCGTTATTGTTATTTATATCAAGGATTACAAAAGTTTCAAGTACCACAACTTTCCTACTATGAAAGGCAGTAAAGACAAATCCTAGGTCAGTGATGGCTAACCTTTTTGTTGTTGCGTGCCAAAAGCGCATGCGCCCACACCCATAATGCAATGCGCGCGTGACCCCACACACACACATGCCCCGCCCCTGCGCATGCATGAACGACCCCCCGTGCGACCCCTGCCCCCTGTGCATGCACGCATGACACCCCCGTGTGACCCCCATGCCCCATTTTGGGCCTAGTAAGCCTCCCTGCAGCCTCCTGGGAACAAAAATGGGCCATGGGGGGGGAGCGCCGCATCCCCCCCGTGCCCCATTTTGGGCCTAGTAGGCATCCCTGCACTTATAACCCATAATGCAATGGGCGTGTCCCACCCACCCACGCATGCGCGTGTGACTCCCCCATGCTCCCCCACGCATGCACGCACATCTCCCGCATGCGCCCCGCCCTCTGCGCATGCGCGGCAGACCCAAAAATCAGCTGGCCAGCGGGAGGCGCGCATGCATGCGCGATGGAGCTGAGCTGGGGCAACGGCTCGCATGCCCGCAGAGAGGGCTCTGCGTGCCACCTGTGGCACACGTGCCATAGGTTCGCCATCACGGTCCTAGGTGGTTGCAATCCTCCACAAAGCATAGTGAGCTTCTGGAATCTTCCAGTGTCTTAAAAAAAAAGATGAATTCCTCCCCTACTCCTACTTACGAAACATATAACTTGTTTAAACCAAACCCAGAGATGTGGACTTCAGATCTGCATCCAACATACAATGAGAAAAAAGTACATTACTGACATTCTTCTGTTATTTGGACTAAACAACTGGAAATGGTTGTAAGAATAAATCCGGGGTCTAAAAATACAAAACTGCCATCTTCAGAGATATTTCAGGAAAATATACATTTATAATGCTGTTGAATGCTATGTGAAGCATGTCTGTATTTATATTTCAGACTTAATAATTATGTGGAACTCCCAAAGTCTTATTTTCCTCTAGTTTGCTTTTTGTGTGTGTTAGAAAATGAGGAAGGGAAATCATTGTTCTTTTATCTTGCATCTCAGCAATCCATTAGCACACCTATAGAAGCTAATCATACTTTCCTCTACTTTCCATTTTAAGACTACAACTTCTTGAATCCATAGCTTCATGAGAACTACTTTTTTCCCTACAATCCTACATGCTGAAGAGCTTGAAAGCTTGAACATGATTTGAGTTGACTTAAATGAAGACATGGCCTTTACATGTATTCCAGAAATATAATGGAAGCTTTCAAGCTACAACCCTGATCCAGTATAGTATTCAAAATTAAGTAGCACAATTTACTTAAGCCGCGGTGGCGCAGTGGTTAGGGTGCAGTACTGCAGGCTACTTCTGCTGATCACCGGATGCCAGCAGTTTGGCAGATCGAATCTCACCAGGCTCAAGGTTGACTCAGCCTTCCATCCTTCCGAGGTGGGTAAAAATGAGAACCCAGATTGTTGGGGGCAATATGCTGACTCTGTAAACCGCTTAGAGAGGGCTGTAAAGCACTATGAAGCGGTATATAAGTCTAACTGCTATTGCTATTGATTTAAGATATCTGCAGTCTTCTATTGCTATTGCTATTAATTGTTTTTCTGTGTTTTGGTTTACCATACTATATTGTCTATATTTGTTCATATTTATACAACACTGTGATGTATACAAACATAACAATTATCTTTGAAGCTTTATTGTTAGATCATGGAAATTGTATTCATTTACCAATTATATCCTGCAAAAGTTCAAGCAGCTCACATAGGGTTCTGCCTTATTCATATCATCCCAATAACAACCCTATAAGGATTGGGATGAGAGTGAGTGACTAGCCCAAAGTCACTCAGCAAGCTTCTGGCTAAGGATAAATGTAAACCTTCTCCAGTTCTAGTTTAGCATTCTAACTTCAGTAGTCATGACTGCAGATTCGAGATCAGAAATGTATTTAATCTTCCAATGACATCCAAGGTATTGCATTTTCAAAACTAGGTTAGGATAATTCTAAATTTAATTTCATGTATAACACTGAATAAAATCAATATCCAAGTATTTAATAATTTTGTCCCTAATATTAAAAAAAAATACAATCCGACACCTGAGAACTGCACTCAGGACTTTGAAATGTTACATGATATGCAGCTCTCATCTCTAGAATGGAGAAAGTTCTGACTTTCAAAATAGTGTTTAACTATAGTTCCTAAAAATCTATGCCAGGATAACCAGTGATAAACAATGCTGGTAGTTGTAGATCAAGAACCTCTGGAAGAACATATCATCCCTGCTCCAAAGAACAGAATTGCTCCTGAAACTACAAGCTATCAAAGAAGTTGGATAAATCCAGTTCTATGACTCCAAGGAATAGGGAAAAAGAAAGCTTTCATTTTTCATTGAAGAAACAAACAACATTGTAAGAAATATGCCATCATTGTTACTGGGGAAGTCTTTCAATATTTAGGAAAAGATGTTTAAAGAGAAACATACAAATCTGGAGAAAAACCATAGAGTTCCTATATATCTCCAAGGGATTATTCAGCAAAGTTTACTAGAGAAATCCTTATAATATTACAAACATGGTCTTTTTTCTTGAGAGAAAACAATCTGACAATCTTGACTTCCCTAAAGACCTGATTCTTCCCTATTTCTACTCAGCATGTTTGGCTTTCCCAAGTGAGCTTTTACAAAGGAGCCCCAGAGAGCAGCACTGCATCAAAAAATTATTATTATTATACACCCAACAGGCATTTAAAAATTCAGTGACTGTTCCTGTTCATTTGGGATATTATGAAATGCATCATTATCCTCAATGAGGAAAACAAAATAAATGAAATATGGGATAACTGAGAAACATCGAATGCTAAATCAAAATTATGGACTAAAATAAAATTTGGATTATTAATTTTTTAGAACAATTTTAGTCATCCAGAAAGACAACTGGCAGTGGCAGAATCGGAAAATAATTCTGGTCTCACTTGAACAACCCAAGATATTTCTGCTGTAGAAAAATAAACTTTGTAATTGGAAGGGAATAAGTTAATGTCTATATTAAAATATCCTGTAGATCATGTATGGAATACTGCATATAGTTCTGATTACCACATCTAAAAAGGATATTGTAGAGCTAGAAAGGAACAACTAAAATGATACTGTGTTTCTCAGAAAATAAGACCGAGTCTTATTTTCTTTTAGACTTGAAAATAAGCACTTGGGCTTATTTTGGAAGCAGTCTTACTTTTTTTGAGGTGCAGCAGGCCAGACTCGGTGAGCTGGATGCGTCGTGGACGCACCGTCACCTTCATTCTGAACATTGAAGGTTCGGAATGGAGGCTTTTTGGCGAACAGGAGGAAAATAGGAAAGGGGATTTTCCTGCCTGTCATCCTTCCCTCAGTCTGTGCTGAGCTTGAGGAATGGATGACAGGCAGGAAAATCCCCCTCCCCATTTTCCTCCCATTTGCCAAAAAGCCTCCCACGAGCCTCCCAAAAAGAGGGAAAAAGCAAAGCAGCTGGCCGCGGAGCTTCTGGCTTCAGGGAAGCAGCCCAACAAGCAAAACCACTGCGCCCAGAACGAGAAGGGCAAAAGCGGTATTTGCACTGCCCCAAGGGGCCAGCGGGCTGAAGCTGCAGCCAGACAGTTGCCCCCCCCCCCCCCCCCCCCCCCCCCCCCCCCCCCCCCCCCAAGAATAGATATTTGCGCTGCTCCAAGGGGCCAGCGGGCTGCAGCTGCAGCCGGACAGTTGCCCACCGCATGCCCGCACCGCCACTCGTGCTGGCCACACCCATCCCCCTGGGCTTATTTTTGGAGTAGGGAAAATATTAGGCCCACCCCCAAAAAATTAGGGTTGGGCTTATTATTGGGGTGGGTCGTGTTTTCAGAGAAACATGGTAGTTAGACCAGAATAGTTTCCTTATAGGAAAGATAATTGATCTTTTTAAAAGTGAAAACAGGTAAGGGAAGATACAAAAAAAGTACATAAAATCATGGATAGTATGCAATGTGTCACTAGAAAAAAGTTCTTATTCCATACAATATTAAAATTCAGGATAATCAATTAAATCTCAGTGTGAAGAGACTGAAGAACAATAAAAGGAAGTATCTCTTTACACAATGCATAATTTATCTGTGAAATTTAGTGCCATTAGGTGTGGTGATGGACATCACTTTATATAGTTCTGAAGAGGACATAGTGATCAGGTGACATTTCAGAATTTTTGATAAATATTCAGAACAGATTGAAATGACTCATGTATCAGTCATATAAATGCAGCTGTAAAAATGTTTCTTGTTATCCCTTGAAAAATGAGGCAGAAACAGGTACACTTAATACTGCTCCAATATTTCATATTGAAAGAGAAATAATATGCATTTTTGCTTCTCATCCCAAGGTAGGTAGGAAAGCAGTAATATTGCATAATTATTTTTGTTTTATTTTTTTCAATGCCTAGTTATCTAGGAGAGATTCTGTTTATATGAGTGTATGCTCTACAGCATGGATTACTAAACTTTTAAAAAAACTAATTCTATCATAACATTGATTTTATACAGTTATTACTATTTACACTGCGGCCATCTCTTTCATAACGCCTAATGGAAAAATAAAATAAAACTATTTCAACAAAACAAGCAGACTTTTATTCTCAGTAGTACGACAGGAAAAGGCTCCAAATCTCAGTGGGACCATAATTTATAAATACATTATGGTGTTCACTCAACAAGACTTTTTTCAAAAACAAAAATGGAGAGAAACTTAGAAATCATTTAGTGAAAAGGCTGTAAATTGAAAGAATGACTTGTACTGTATTTGCAAAATATGATAGGAATTTTTTTTATTGGAGTGCAATTTATAAAATCTGCATAAAACAAAGACACTCATGTCATAGATAGTTTTTGAAAAACTGGAGGCAGAAGATGATAGGGGAAGAGGACAGGAATCTAACCAACTCTGATACTCCTCAAAAAAATAAGTAAATTTGCTGTTTTACTTTTTTTCAATTAAAATAACTGCTGTATTGAAAAGTTGCAGTTATATCACATTTTTCTGCTTTGTTTTATTTTGTATCTAGGACACCATACATACAATGTACTCAAGAAGCATAAAAATTCTTTTTAAAAAACCCAATCATGAAACATAATATAGTTACAAAATAAAACAATGCCAAACACTGTTATCAGTTAAAAATTCCATTCCATTCCATTCCATTCCATTCCATTCCATTCCATTCCATTCCATTCCATTAGATTCAGACATGTAAAGAATTAAAGGAAAACCTGGGCTTTTTGGGGTGTGTCTGGTTGTGGGGGGGGGGGGGAGGACTTTGAAAAGGACCAGCACCATTTTAGTGTTTTGCCTTTTCTGCTATCAAAACTGTCCTGCATATAAAACCGGCTTGAAGATCAAGGAATTGCACAGCAAGCTGAATGTTAGAATGTTTCTAACTGAATGTTAGAAACAATACACAATTTATTTTCTTTAATGCACTGTGATCAGAGTTGCATGACTTTGTGTTTTGTGCGCATCTCTGCAGGAGATCCTAGGTTGAAGAAATGACTTCAAAAGTAACTATTCATTTTGTCTTCTTTTCTCCTTTCTCCTTTTGTGCCTTTTTATTTCCATCTGTTCTTTGGCCTTGATAGACATAATAAAAACTTGAAATTTAAGAGAGAGAGAGAGAGAGAGAGAGAGAGAGAGAGAGAGAGAGAGAGAGAGAGAGAGACGGAACTCATTCTGAGAAAGGGGCCAACCTTTTATACCTAACTTCCAATTCAGTCAAGTTTTGAAGGAAGGAGAACTGCCACTTGTCTTTCCCTCATAAGCTGGTGTCACAGAAGGGGGTTCCTTGAGTAAACTGGCCAGTGGCAGCATTTGTTCAGTTGGCTCTTCTGATGGTGGTAGGTGTTAAGACCTCTTCGTGGCAGCCAGTCAGGCTCAATCCACTACATCCTAGGCCACAGAGTCAAGCAATCTGCATATTGCTATGGGAAATGGCCTACCTAGCCTCAAATCAAAGTAAACTGGGATAATATTTTAACTCCCAAAAAGGTGTTTTATCTTTTTCTCTTTCTTTCCAGATAGTCTTTGACTTACAACAATGGTTCAAATTTACAATGGTCTTGGAAAAAAGTGATTTACAGCCTGTTCTCGCTTACCACCATTGTACTATCTCTGAAATCATGTGGTTGAAATTCGGGTGCTTGGCAACCAGTTGCATAAGTTTTATGCAACTTATGACCAGCTGTAGCATCCTGCAGTTATATGATTGTAATTTGCAACCTTCCCAGCTGATGAAAATTGGGGAAACTAGATTCACTTAATTACCATGTGATTTGCTTATCAACCATGATAAAAATGGTTGCAAAATTGGGTCTGGTCAACTGAGGACTTGCTTTACAACGGCACTAACTTATGATGGGAACTCTGGTCGCAACTATGATCATAAGTGAGGATTCCCCTCCTTCTCTCAAATCCTTAAAATATCTTAGAATTAAACCAGGTTCATTAGCCATTTCATTTAACTAGAAAAGGTACAGGGAATCAATGCAAATTATGCCTGTAACATCCAGCCATCCAGTTAGTTTCTATAAAGCCACATGCATAGAATTCAAAGACAGATCAACTTATTAAAATACCAGCAAGCCAGAGAAGTTCCTAGAGTTCATTATTTTTGCCAGGATGGTGAAGCTACGTCTGAAGTCTTCTATAGCTTAAGTCTGAAAATATAAACAGCGCTCTGGCAGGAGCAGAGGGACTATAGAGAGAATTGCATCAGTAAACAGATATAAGCCTTTTATCATCTGAGACAGCAAACAACATTTCATGATACATGCCTCTCCCCAGCTAGCCTTTTATGTTCCCTGGGCTATACTACATTTTCATTTTGTCCTCGATGTTAACACTTCACTGCTTCATTTGAGTTCTGCATAGGTACTTTGCTTCGTTGGTGTAAAGAACGTGCAGACCACGGACACAACTTTGTTGACATTTTCTATGGAATTCCTGCTCTGTCTTGGAACATTAAACACAATTCTGTTCCTTTCTGTCAATTCTTCCGATTATTTCTTGCAAGTATTTAAGTTGTTGCTATCCCCAATCCAAACGTAAGACTATCTCTGATGCATTTTGTCAGGAGATGTAGCAGTTAATTTTTTTCAGTTGATCTCAATTCCAGATAGTGCCTATAACCCAAATTCTAAGGACGTAACATGAAAAGAATTCTTCTGAAGAATCAACAGAATAAGCAGGAATAGAATTCCAATTATTTTCTGAAAATTGTTTGTCAGAGCAAATACTTTATTGGCTAAAGTAATATCAAAGCAAATCTTTGAACAGAGAAACTATCCAAATTATTGCTTTTTTGTTTATTTCCTTCTTCTATATTTTGTCTTCTATAATGTGAGCTTTATACAATTTTTTACACTTAATGGAAATAAATGCACAAATTTAACATTATTTTCACAGAGCCGAACACAGTCAGAAAACTTTTAAACAGAAATGTTTTGAAATCTTAAGTACACCACCCAGATACTGATGAAATAGCTAAAGCTATAACACACTGATTAGAGAGTAATAGCAAGCTGAGAGAAAGGGGGGAAAAGAAAACTTCAAGTTGAACTTTTGTATAATAAAGGATGAATATAAAAGACTTGCAGTCTGCCCAACTTTATTCTTATTTATTCATATATTTGTTTTAAATACTTTCTCTCTAGTGAATACCAAAAACCAAAAAACCCAGAATATAACGTTGGACATATAAGTCAACATTAATATTAATTCATAAATTTTAATACATATTAAAAACATGGTATAAGAGATGCTTTTTACAGATTTTCTAGAGGAAAATAAAAGGCACGTAGAAATTCCAAAAGGAAATAATCTAGGAGCAACATAGGAGACAACCCTCTCCCTTTGCATTCCAGCTGATAACCAACCTGCTTCTTGCTCTTAGCTTCCCAGTAAACCAAGGGGCTAATTTGGCTCTTCTAGAGAGAAAAAGATTCTTAAGAATCATAATGTCAACCATTCTTCACTTAGACCAAGGATGTCAAACTGGCGGCCCGCAGGCCTGGATGGGTCACGAGCAGGCCACGCCCACCCCAGCTCCGCGAATGGGAAAAATGTCACAAAACGTCATGTGACAGCAACGTGATACAGCGAGCTTGACACCCATGACTTAGACTGTTTTAACCATTTCTCCATCCCTACCAAGGTTTATACCAGCTGTCAGTTTAAAACTAATACTGGAATTATCTATTTTTGACAACAGAGCCATACAGGACTCTTCTGCTGTCAGAACTCCATCTTACTTGAACAGAATATTAAATCCAATAATAGATTAAATACAATCTATGCCCTGTATGGGGCCAGATACTAGTTGGGACCTCCATGATCTTCATAAAGGATTGTAAAGCTATTCCTGATTTGGCTACCTCACTGTGGACAATGAAATCCCCCAAGGCAAGAACTTAGGATAATGCAATGTCATGTTTGAGATCACTCTGGCTAGCTCAGGAAGTTAAATATAAAGCCCAAAGGTGCTTTTTCTAAACGGCAACCAAACTTCCTTGGTTTTTTCCTTTGAAAATGTTTCACTTCTCATCCAAGAAGCTTCTTCAGTTCTAGTTCTTCAGAACTAGAATTCAAAACTAGAATTCAGTTTGGTTCTTCAGAATTGAACAAGCTTCTGAAGAGCTTGGATAGAAGCGAAACGTTTTCAAAGGAAAAAACCAAGTAGATCAAGTTGCCTTTGGGAAAAAAAGCACCTTTGGGACAACCTGGATGATTGAGAATCTCCATAGATATTTAAGCATTTACATATTTAAATATTTAAATGTTTAAATGTTTAATAAACATTTATTAATTTTATTAATTTAATTAAATGTTTTAAATTAAATTAATGAAAAGTTAAATAAACATTTAAATATTTAAACACAGACATTTAAATATAAAGCAGCATAAGTGATAATACACTAATAGTATTCCCTCACTATCATGATATATTAGCATATGCATACACTTCTGGATGGAATATCTGATCAAAAAGATGAAACTCCTATAGAATACAACTGCTCCCTCCACATGGACAGTTAGGAGAGATGGTTTTTGGCTGATTAATTATGTGCCATCAAGTTATTTTTGACTCCTAGCAATAACATAGTTTTTCTCCATGATGCCCTATTCCTAACTTGTTCTTCCAAGTCTCCCAACAGTAAACTGCTGTAAATGAGTCTATCCACCTTGTTGATGGCTGTCTTCTTCTTTTTTTTCCCTTCCTCCTTTCCCAGCATTAGAGCCTTTTCTAGAGAGCTGGGCCTCTGTATAATGTGTCTGAAGTAGGATAATTTTAGGCTGATTATCTGTGCCTTGAATGAAAACTCTGGGACTTATTCATGCTTGTCATCCAGAATTGGATAGTAGATGTCTTACCAGCAAATGATTTCATATTAAAGAGCAAGAATTTAAGGTTGGAGGAACCATTAGTGGTTGTTGCCTGAAAGGGAGAAAACCAGCCATTGCTCTGCCCTCCTTGCCTATAAAACAAGCATACCAGATCATTCCCATCCATCATTTCTTCAGTGTTCACTTTGGACCATTTTTCATTCTGCAATGTCCTCCTTTTTGTGATGTATCTTTTAAAAATAGGCTACAATCAATCACTGTCCAAAATCCTGTCCTGCCATAGTCTCCTGCTACCTAAATTAAAAGTTGGGGTAGGTACCCCTAGTCCCGAGGCTTCTCATTTTCCATTTGATCCTTTGGGAATCACCCAACATTGGTATTCCTTTTAAGGCCCAGTCCAAGGAAGTTAATACAACAGAAGGCATATGGCCTCTGTGAAAAGACACAATCTAAAGCCCGATCTTGCAAGGAAGCTGTTTTTACAAGTAGCAAAGAAGAAGGATAGGGAACTAAACAACACAGAGAACTTTCTCCATTATGGTTCATCTGTCTGATACTGTTCCCAGAGTGGTACCTGTGTGACAAATATAAATACATCAGAATGACTTATTTATGGAAATGGACTCAATCTAGTTTTGTATTTCTAAAAGATCGTTACTGGTATGTACATTAGTTAAATGACTGGGAAAAAATAAATACTGAGAGCTGCACAATTGCATCAACTGCACTTTACTTGTATACTCATTTAATCAATGCCCTAGTACATAAAGCATATGCCAAAGGGGACATAATTTTGCAATAAAGAGAAAACATGAAATAAAAACTGCAGGAAATGGTGCATACACCAATTCAAAAAAAATAATTTTAATTAAATCCAAAGAGCTATGGAGCAGAATACCTATAGAATGATAAAGAGAAGGCAACCAAACAAATTCAGTTACCAAAATTTAACAAGATACCTTTTACAGACAGATAAGCATAGAAAGCAGATAAAAATAAAGACCATAAAATAATCTATCATTTTTAGGCTAACTTTGTATGTGGGGCACTGGGGAACAATCCATTTTACCTTTTTGCCTGCAAGTGATTTTTTTTTTTTAAAGTGGGATGCTCTTTTCAAAGAAGCTGAAAGAACAATCTCCAGAAAACAATCACAATCAAATGGAACTGCTTTCTTCCAGACAGCTGTAATCAGAAGAATCTACATTTGGTCACTGCTAACAGGGACTTGCTGTCAATGATAAAAAAAAAAAAATAGCTTTTGTAGGGCAGGCCAGACAGCTTGCTGCACTTTGAATTGAATACTTTAGTTATAGTTCCTGCTATAAATCAACTCCAATTTCACCTCACAATGTCAAATTATCCAGCTTCCAGTGTAGCAGGAAGAAGAGCACAAATACCTAGTTTGCGCTCAAAAGGGAGTAAGGGAGAAATGAATTATAATAAAACAGAGGATCCAGTTCAAAACACAGCTATGACTTTCAAATTGCTCACGCATCTCTGTCTTATGCTTCTATATGGGCAGCTCTGTAAACTTCTCTGGGGATATGTTCAGTAGTAATGCATTTATTTCCATGTAACTTTTTTGTGAATCACAAGTGTTACATACCCAGTCTGCCTGGTTACAACCAGGTCCTCTGTTTAAGCGGGAAAATGGGGACTGATTGGTTGAGCCATCTGACAGCTCCCTATAAAAGGGGCTAGCTGTCAGACTGACGCTCTGCTGGATCTTGTACATAGTTGAATAAAGAGCTGTTGTATGAAGCCTGTCTCCAGTCTCTTCACTCATCCAACTTAACAACTGGCGATGAAGGTGGGATTGGTGAAGACGGACTGAGCAAAAAGAGCTGACAGAATTCAACTAGATCCAGCCGGGCGGCAGAAAGGAATGGCAGCCATTTTGCGCAGCAAATTCGAACAACACAAGCTGCAGAATGTCAGCATTCCACCCACCTATGCCCTTCGACCCAGCAAAGGAGAACTGGGGGTCCTACATGACCCAATTCAACTGCTTCTTGGAGGCCAACAACCTCCTCGGGTAGTCGGACAACCGAAAGAGGGCGCTATTCCTCAGCTATTGTGGGCATGAGGTGTTTGACACGGCCGAGTCCCTGTCAGAGTCAACGCTGGTGCAGACGGTGCCTTGGCAAGTACTTCAGGATATGCTGAAGACCCATTACGCCCCGGTGCCATCCAAAGTGGTGAGATGACACGAATTCCGCCAGCAGATGCAGAAAGACGGCGAGTCAATCAACCAATACGTGGTGGACCTACGAAAAGCCACCATGCATTGCGAGTTTAGAGACTTAGACAATATTTTGTTAGACCAACTAATCTGTGGGGTGCAAGACATCCGCCTGCAGCGGCGAATGCTAGCCAAGGCCAACTGGCTTTGGACGAAACGAGAGTGACCGAAGCATCAAATAAGGCGGCCGAATCGCTTCACCGGTGCGTCGTGCCAACTGCACCACAGAAGGCAACGCCATCCATACATGAGAGCCAGTGCCTGGATGACCCCTCAGATGACAGCGAGGAGGAAGTCTACAGGACAGAACGCCGAAGGGGAGCTGAGGGACCTAGGCCACAAACATGTTCCAGCTGCGGGGGACAGCACCCAAGAGTAACCTGCAAGTTCCGGGACACCATTTGCCGGCATTGCAAACAGCCTGGGCACCTAGCAAGAGTCTGCCGGGCCAGCCAGCCTTCCGGCAAATGCACCGACCAAGACGCCAACCAAGCTGATGCCAGACGGGGGCCAAGACAGGAACCATGGAAGCCGAAGCACCGCACCAATAATGCCAGGGCTCCAGAGACGAACCAAACTAGAATCGGGCAGGCGAGTACCCCTAGCCACAAGAAAATCCACGTGACTGTACTACTTGAGGGGTCTCCCTGTGCGATGGAAGTTGACACCGGGTCCTCAATATCCATTATGTCCTGGGCAGCAATCAAGCAAGCCGTTCCTGCACTGCGCCATGGAAAATTGAAGGTCCAACACCTCAAGCTCAGTGATTACCAGGGGAATCGCATTCCCGTGCTGGGCTGGGGAAACTTCCATGTGCGTTTTGGCAAGTTCGATGGGAACCTGCCCCTGATGGTGGTTCACGGCTGCCTCCCTAGTCTATTGGGCCTGGACTGGTTTGACGCCCTGGGCATGGGAGTGACTGGGATCAACACTGTCTCTGGTGGCGGCGCAGACGACCTGCTCTGAGAGTTCCGAGATGTCTTCGACACGGGCCTCGGCAAGTATGTGGGCACCCCTATTTCCTTTAACCTTGACCCTAACGTAGTGCCCATTAGGTTTAAGCCCCGGAGAGTCCCCTTCGCACTTAAGCCTAAGATTGACCAGGAGCTGGATAAACTGATCAGCCAAGGCATTCTGGAACCGGTCGATCATGTGAAGTGGGAGACTCCTATAGTGACGCCAGTCAAAAGCGACGGGTCAGTGCGCATACGTGCTGACTATAAATGTACAATTAATAAAGTCCTCCAGCAGAGCGCCTACCCGGTGCCAATTGTACAACACTTGCTGTACACGCTAGGCCGGGGCGCCATCTTTGCCAAGTTAGATCTTGCGCAGGCATATCAGCAACTGCCAGTAGATGGCGCCACGGCGGAGGCGCAAACCATCATCACGCATAGGGGGGCATTCAAATGTCACCGTTTGCAATTCAGCGTTAGTGTTTCAGAGTGTTATGGAACAATTATTACACAAAATTCCTGGGGTTGTCCCCTACTTTGACGATGTGCTAATCACCGCCAGTAGCGAACCGCAGTTAAACTCCAGGCTGCAGGAAGTCCTTAGCCGTTTTAGGGCTGCCGGGCTCAGAGTCAAAAGCAGCAAGTGTCAAATAGGGGTCCCAGAGGTGGAATTCCTGGGCTACCGAATAAATGGGGTGGGCATTCACCCCACCAAGAATAAGGTCAGGGCAATAAGAGAGGCTCCTACACCCACAAACAAAACCAAGCTACAAGCCTTCCTGGGTCTGCTGAATTTCTACAGCATCTTCCTTAAAAATAAAGCGACTGTAGCCAAGCCCCTTCACTGGCTCCTAGCCAAGAAGGCACCCTGGATCTGGGGGCAGACTGAAGCAGCTGCGTTCCAGGCTGTCAAGAACCTTCTATCAGAGGACAGTTTCCTGATACAATTCAATGACACCTTGCCGGTGGTCCTAGTGTGACACTTCCCCATTTGGTGTCGGGGCTGTTCTCAGCCACCAGTTGCCCAATGGCCACAAGGCTCCGGTCGCCTATTTCTCTCGGACACTCTCCAGAGCGGAGCGGAATTACAGTCAGCTTGACAGGGAGGCGCTGGCTGCGGTGGCCGGGATCAGGAGATTTGGCGAGTACTTGTGTGGCAGGGACTTTGAGCTGGTCACAGACCATAAGCCCTTGTTAGGGCTCATCGCAGGGGACCGCCCCACCCTGTCGTCCCTGTCGTCCCGGTTCACCAGATGGACTATTTTCCTCTCTGCCTACTCCTACAAGCTGACCCACCGGCCTGGACGGTCCCTGGGGCATGCCAATGCCCTCAGCCGTTGCCCCCTGCCTGATCTTGTGGATGACCCCACTCCGGGCATCCCTGTCTTACTCATTGACTGCCTGGACTCTGGACTGGTCACTTCGGCCGAAGTGGCCATCCATTCCGCCAAGAACTCTGTATTCCGGACTATTTTGAACTGGGTGTGGAAGGGATGGCCTCAAGGGCCTGTTAGCCCAGAGTTTAAACCGTTTGTTTGCGAACAGCATGCTAGGGTAGACAAATTCCTGCTTGTCCAGCACATCACGCCAAGCGCAGCAACTGGGAGAAGCCCCGCCGAGCTATTAATGGGCCGGCAGCTTCGATCAATCTTAGACAGACTACATCCCAGTTATTCAAATCAAAAAGAGCAAGTCACCTCCAAACAGGTCCTTTCACACTGGTGACCTGGTGTTCACAAAGAATTTTGTTGAGGGGTCCCTATGGTTACCCGGGACAGTCATTGAGGTCACCGGACCATGGTCTTATGTAGTCCAGTTAACCGATGGGTGAAAATGGTGGTGGCACATAGACCAACTGCGCAGCCGCCACCAAGCAAATAGCAATAGCAATAGCACTTAGACTTATATACCGCTTTACAGTGCTTTACAGCACTCTCTAAGCGGTTCACAGAGTCAGCATATTGCCCCCAACAATCTGGGTCCTCATTTTACCCACCTCAGAAGGATGGAAGGCTGAGTCAACCTTGAGCCGGTGAGATTTGAACCGCTGAACTGCTGAACAGTCAGCTGAAGTAGCCTGCAGTACTGCACTCTAACCACTGCGCCACCTCGGCTCTATGAAGACAACCAAACACGCCCAAACAATAACTTCCAATCCGATCACCCTACACCTAACTCAAGCCCGAGGGATGCAGAACACTTACTTGGAGACCCAGAGTTCCAGCGATGACACGACCCCGAACCAGTTCCGGTGGAAGCCACGGCCTCGCCCGAAAGCTTCCAGGAGCTTCCATGGGCAGAGCAAGAGACAGCAGCAGACCCAACCTCCCTGGCCGCTGCCGCCACACCTACTGAGCTGCGCAGGTCCGAAAGGGTTTCCAAAAGCCCCGCCTACTTACGAGACTACATATGCTAAGTAGACTGTTCCATCCAAGAGGGGAGGGGTGTTACATACCCAGTCTGCCTGGTTACAACCAAGTCCTCTGTTTAAGCGAGAAAATGGGGACTGCTGATTGGTTGAGCCATCTGACAGCTCCCTATAAAAGGGGCTAGCTGTCAGACTGATGCTCTGCTGGATCTTGTACATAGTTGAATAAAGAGCTGTTGTATGAAGCCTACCTCCAGTCTCTTCACTCACCCCTGTCAGGCCGAAGCCATTTTAGTTGGGGTCCTTGGCCTGCCACACTTTATACTATTTTAATATGTATTCTTTGCTGTGGGAATTTGGGAGGGGGAATTGCATGAGGGCTGTCTGTATGTAGCCATAACATATTCTTTCTAGATAGTCAAGGTCATCCTTTGTCCTCGCACTCCTGCACCTGCACAGAAGGAGATGGGTGGATGCTGCCAAGTTGGCAGTTGAAGATTGGTCACGTGATGGACTTGGGGGTGTAGGGACAAGGGCTTGAACTGTCAACTGGATGGAGAAACCCGGGTGCTTCAGATTCGGGTTTCTCCCAGATGTGCCAACATGGCTCTGTTAATAAATTGGAACTTTGAGGAACACTTTGCCTCGGACTCTGATTTAATTTTGGATGCTATTTGAAACCCTGACAACCCAACTTAACAACAAGCTAAGATAATATGGAACATTTTTTCAGATTTTTTTTATCTCACACCCTTATCATTTTTTATCACCAACTCAAGGCGGTGAACATATCTAATACTCCTTCCTCACCCCATTTTTCCCGTAACAACAATAATCCTGTGAAGTGAATTGGGCTAAGAGAAAGATATTACACGTACCTACTGAAATTCAAACGCTCATATACGCACATGTGTATAAGAGAGAAATAAATATGTAGAACATGAAGCAGGTGAAAATTACAAATAAATTATTACCTTTAACAAAGAAATGGGGATTGAGTGTGACACAGTCTTGGAGTAATCTGCTGAAATAACACATTCCCATGTGATAAGATACTTAGTCAAAGTTTAATCCACAAGCAAAATATTAAATCCATCATGAATTGTCAACTGTTTTGTGATGAAATCTGCTTTTATAATTCCTGTGCTGGTAACTGCTGGTAAATTAAGAACATCTATCAAGCAAAAAGGAATGAAATTCTAAAAACAAAGAAAAGAGAAGCACCCAAATGGTGTGCAGATTAGTGAATCTGAGGGGGTTGAATTTTTTTTTAAAGATTCCAGTCTCATAAAAGTGTAACAAAAAAGTTACTTTCCCTAAGGATAGCTATATTTGCCTAACACAACTAGAACTAGGAAGTTGTAAGGGTCTCATTGAGAGAGGGAATAGCTCCAGCCCCTTTAAATAGGCAGTGATAAGGATGTCCCTAAAGAAAGCAAACATGGACCCAGAGGATGAAAAGAGCTAAAGATCAATAATCAATACCCCATCTCTATAAGGGAAAGAGCCTTTTCTTGACTGTATCCCATTTATGGAATGCCGAGGAGAGGAGAGGATTAGGATAGACTAGAATAGGAATAGAATAGAACAGAATCTTTATTGTCACTTTGTACACTAATTGGCATACATTAAAATGAAATTTCGTTGCATACAGCTCTCCAAGGGTCTCCACCTCCAATATACACTACAAAAACATGACTAAATAAATAAATAAATAAATAAATAAATAAATAAATAAATAAATAAATAAATGCAAAATTATGCATATACCCACATATATTATATGACACAGAGAAACAACAGAGTCTAATTCGGATGCATACATGTACATGGCGAGAAAAACGAATCTTGCGAGTTTACCAGACAGATGGCATAGGGAACGAAGCTGTTACAAAATCAGATAGTCCTGCTAGAAATACTTCGAAGCTTCCTCCCAGAGGGGAGCAACAGAAACAGATTGGCACGAACATTAGCATTTTACCTCCAGGTGAAGATGTTTTTATTTTTCCCAGTTTTTAATCCTATTTTCATGGTACTTTAATTTAATTAGTATTGTTTTAAAAATAATGTGATACTATTTAAGTTGCTCCATGACAACTATTTTCTTAAGTTTATAGTGCCTAAGATCATCCATTCTGAACAACATTTATCACATTTCATATAGTTAATGAAGACTATTTACTATACTTGTAAAACACTACTGTTAAGAGTTCAACATATTTTAGTACCACATTTGAATATATATGTGTGTGTTTGAAGTGTTCAGAAGTTCTTTCCCTCTATTCAAGCCAAACCATCAAATAATATTTTCAAGTCATATTTCTGAAATGCCGGCAGCATCTTTGTCATAATCTTTGATTGATCCAGCATCAAAGACTGAAAAACAATGCCTTCTTAAAGAGATAATTCTTTAACATCCGCTTCAGTAACATTTTTACACGTATACAATTTTTTAAATGAAATGGAATATTTCATGAAAATTTTAAACTACCTGATGAGGTTTACATTCAAGCTTTTGCAGTGGTAGAAGCTTAACTGATTGTGGATTCCCTTATCGTAATTGATAAACAAGTCTGTCCAAATCCAGATCAATATCTAAACTGATGGACTAAATGGGTGAAACAGTCTCCCTCTAAGCATATTCTCTCATTGCCTGTAGTTCATGCTATTCCTTGAGGCAATGAAGGATCGGTAAATCAAATATTTATGGAACCAGTTCAGGCCAGCAGCCGTAATTGCCTCTATAATTTATGACGGATGCTCCCTCAAAAATGTTACCGCTTTTATCAAAATAAATGACATAAAAGTGAAATGTATGGCTTGACATGAAGTTAATGTAGAACTGACATTTTGTCATAAAAATAGACATATGTAAGAGGATAAAGAATTCTGGTTTCTATACACACTTCAGTGATATATAGGAGTACTCCAATATATATACAGTATATCTTATGCCCGCTGATTCCAATGTAGAGGTCTAAGTCAATTTCAAGCTCATCAGTAAACGTTGATAGAAATGAGATTTTAAAACTGCATTTAAAAGGGGGGTAGGGGAGGAAAAGTTGACTTGGTCATCCTGAAAATGTATAGGTCTCTTGTGGTCATCGATTTGATGGTCCCTAACAATCAATACAATGAAGCAGGAATGCAGAAAATGCTTTACATAATCTGATCCCAAACTGCTGAAGACTTTAAGATAAAAGCCATCACTTTTGATTGGCCATAAGAGCGCACTGGGAACCTGCTCAGTTCATACAAATCAAAAATATATGAGGGGAAGTGCATCAGGACTATAATGAGAGGAGTGTTAAAAGCTGTTCTCAGTCCAGATCGTTTGGGAGGACAGAACAGAAAATGAGTAACTTGCTATCTTTGTATCTAAAATAATAGTTCAACTTTCAGCTGTAACTAATAAAAGATACTCCTGTCCCGAAGTAATCTATCCTTCCATTGATATCGGAAACCAGGAAATATTCCCATCTGCATATCTGATCTTTCAGGGATAATGTAACTTTTAGCCAATGTAACTTTTAGCCAATTTGGTCTAGCGGTTAAGGCATCAGGCTAGAATTCAGAAGACTGTGAGTTCAAGTCCTGCCTTAGCCATGAAAGCCAGCTGGGTGTCTTTGGGTTGGTCACTCTCTCTCAGTCCAACTCACCTTACAGTGTTGTTGTTGTAGGGAAAATAGGAGGAGGAAGGTGTTTTGGATACATTCGCCACCTTGAGATATTTGTAAAAATAGTACACGTGAGATACAAATGACTAAATAAATAATATCTAACATCAGTCATATTCTTCTATCCAAGTTTTCTGCACAAAACATGGGGTAAAAGGTTCAGATCATTAGTCCTCATTCAACTTATTACAATCAGGTAACCAAGAACTAAACAATCAATTATACTGAAACCTGCATAGAATTCTAAGAGATTTAGACAATAGTGCACTCTCTGTTCTATTTCTCAATGTAAATCATCCAGCAGATTGACTAAAAAAAGTTTTCTGTGACAAAATTAGGCGAGAAACCGAAGAAGAAAAGTCTATGGTAGCACACAAAAAACAAAAAAAAAATAGCAGAAGATTGTAGTTCACAAATGCTTATGACTTTAAACAAAAATTTCTTAGTCACAACAGGTACTACTGGACTCTGATTTCTTTGAGAAACTGAAATAATTTAAATCAGGGCTTGTCAAACTCCCGGCCCGTGGGCCGGATGCACCACGCGCAGGCCACACCCACACCCGGTTTAGTGAAGTGGGGAAAAGTTCCAATATGTCACGTGACGCGGCCGTGACGACGTGAGTTTGACACCCCTGATTTAAATGATCAGAAATAAATGGACAATTAAGAACAATTACTATTGCAAACAGTTATTTTTTTCCCATATATTACTTGAGAATGGTACATATTATGTTGGACAATAGTTATCCAACAGCAAAAAATCTTAATACAAAATGTGATCTTTGGTGAATATGTTTGTGCACCTATAAGTTCTACATAGTAGTTTGTCAGAGGGCATCAATATTAAAATCTCCTTCAAAGACATATTGAGAGCTACAGAAGTTCTAAATATTAAGATGTGAACTGAGACACCTAATTAGGAAAACACAGGTCAAAGTTTAAATGGCAAGACAGAGACTCAGTCCTACAGCCACCCCTTTTTATTTTGTGCATATTATGGTTAGTGGCTGCAAGTACTATCTATTCCAGAGTGTCAAATTATGGTATCCAAATCAGAGCAAATAAAAGTTATTTCTCACACAAACTATAGCACGAATTAGCTACTATAAGTACATGAAGTACTTATTTTTCAACTCCCTTCTCTTTTTTCTTCATTGCCAAAGGGCTTTTCACCTCCTGAAACAGTTAAAATTGTCATTTTGTAGATACAATGTTGATGGCAGAACATCAGGAAAGGCTCCCATTAAAATTCCTAATCACCAAATAAAGTTGCCAAGACTCCTGAATCTCCTGAACATTTACTGCAAACAAAGTAGGGCAACATGTTTTAAAAGAGAAAAGGCTAGCTTTATGTGAATAGCAGCACTGACGTAAAACTCAAGAGTAATTTTGTTGATACTACCCTAGTTGCCATTAGAGTTAAATGCAATGAGAACTGGGAGCATTAGCATCCAGAGGCTGAAATCTGCAGATACCAAATCACCGAAGGAGAGACAGAGATAAGAGATTAGACAAAAGTTTCTTTCTATACTCATCATGAAATGGTCTGAAAACTGGCACATTTGAAACTACAATGTTTGCTCTCCCTTCACTATCTAATCTAAGCTTTTAAAATTAATAGCTGCAAACATACCAGTTATGGCTAATAATGATTGGGTTTCAAAGGGTGTGAAATAGAATTTGGTGGGCAGGATGGAGTTAGATAAATAAAAACAAACCCTTAAACTCCTTATTAGTCTGGCATACTGCTTCTGCCAGAAATGTGTTTATTCCCTGTAGACAGCTTGAAACACAATTTTGTTTTAAGCAATTTTCATTAGTTAGCTGGCTAAATTTATAAGGAGATTAAACTATTTAAATGTAGTATCTTTTATGCCCAAACAATCCCACTCCATAATCTTCATTCTTTACCTCATTCTTATCTCAGATTTCACCAACACTCTTTACAAGAATATTTTATTTACTATAGAAGAAAACTAATAATCAGAACAAGACTGTAGAAAGATTAGACATTCAGATACAGTGCTTTAAAAACCAAAAGCATGCATAGCTCATAAAACTATTTATAAATTAGTGATAACCTAGTATAACATTGAAATCTCATGATATTCAAGAAAGACCATTTATCTTACTCCTGATAATGTATCCTGCTCCTTATAAGATTTGTGGTTTTCATACAAAAAGTAGGCTTTTCAGAGAATACAGTAAATACATTTCTGGTATCTAAAAAAGAAGGTTTCAAAATAACATCAAATCAAAACTGAAAATATCCACATTTTCTTAATTCCATTCATATTTGGTTATTTGGTAGGAGAATACCTGAAGTGAGGAAAGAGATGGAAAGAGGAGAAAACAATGTTTTCATCTGATGAAGCCAGGACATTCCTTATGAATATATTTCCTTCTCCCCCTCAAATTGTCACAATCACTGTCAGCAAAAAAAAAGTTATGAAGTGCAGTGTTTTCTGCTGTGGGCAAGCATGAGATGACATCACTTCTTGAAAAGATCTCTTATTCTCATAGCTGGGCACTTCTGTTAGTTATTAAGAAACTCAGAAGGAGTAGTTTTGATGAATTATACACAATACCAGCACTGCCAACAGTGGAGGAGAGGGGGAGAAGGGGGGGAGTGCCATTGCAAAGCACTTAAAGGTTCATATCTGGGAATCTCCAAGAAATGAAAACTAGAACTTTGCTCTTCTTTCTAAAGAGAAAAAAAAAGTACTTGAAATTTTCTTTTCTTTTTTTCATACCTGTTCAAATCTCGTCAGCACTTCCCGTAAGTTGAAGTTCAGGCCAATCATTCTTCACTGTCCCTTTTGTGCCTACATCTTCCTAATAAAGATTTCCAAATCAACAGTCTGTTGCCTTGAAATGTATGTTTACATTTTTTTCCCCCAACTCTGTTTCTTAAAAGCTGTTTGGAAAATCCTGATCATGCATCTCTCTCTCTCTCTCTCTCACTGCACTCTTTCAATGGCACAATAAAGGCCACAACCCTTCAGTGACACATTGTGTCCCCAAATTTTCAGGCTGGACAAGTCAGAGTCAGCAGACTTAATTTTACTTGGTCTGTTAACCAGGTTCCATGATGCTGGCACATGATCCTTATCTTACTAGATTGCCAAGGACTACTTGCTAATGACCAGCAAGGTTCTGTCTCCTGAATCCTGAGCTCAGTGTTGTGTCTCAATTACACTTTGCAAAGGAGACCTCTCCTTGTGAGCAATGTAAGAAATAAGAAACATATACATATCGCGGCAGTGTTTCTCCATTTACAAGTGATTTACACTGATAAAATGCATATAAAAAGAATACCATACGCCACTAACCAACTTGTAACAAATCTTAAAGCGGGAAGAATTTCAATTCAGTTTCTGTAACTCTGGATGTTGTATAAGAAGCATCCTCAATTTATTCCCTCTCTCTCTCTCTCTCTCCCTCTCACACACACACACACACACACACACACGCACACACACACAATCACATTCACACAGAGTAACCAGCAGACTTGTGTTGCTATGGAAATAACCAAGCCAGTTTCACTCCATTTCCTTCTGCTCGAGTAGCCTAAGGGATGCTGCTCTGCTATTTTCCACTGAAACAACAACAAAAAAGAAACCTCCACTTCATTTTGTTTCAATAACACCCCTGAGCAAAAGTGCAGACTAGCCTCTCTAACCTTCACAGGGGGAATCTTGTCCTTGAGATCCCCCTTCCAGATCTGGACAACTCTGCACAGTTGTCCAGCCTTTCCCCACCCTTTCTGCCCTCTGAAGATCAGCCCAGTCCCACTTCCTAAAGCCCTCCCTCCCTAGCTGAAAAGGGAGGGAAAAAAAGTTTTGGTACCTATAGAGGAATGTAAAATCCTGGGCCATCCACACGCCTGCTATTTTTACAACTTCTTTCCTGCTCTGCTTCCAAAAGAAACCCAGATATTCAGACTCATTAAATATGACTTGGAAAAGAAAAAAAAAAAAGCCCAGACTAAATCAAAACAAAAAGGCCACTCGAAAACCTAGATAAAGAAACAGGAAAATCATAAAATGAAGCCTGCTGCCGCTCAACTACCATGATTTCAGTCATAACACACATGCAGATGGTTCTCATGTAGGGGCCTTTTGCTCTCATTTCAGCAGGAAATTTGACACCTAAAGCCAGCTAACTAGGCGATCACTTCCGATTTAGTTTAAAAAAGACATTCCATTTGGAAAAAAAAAAAAAAAAAGGAAAAGCACACATTGCAATCATCACCCATGTTTTCTTTTACATCTCGGAGACCCTACAGAGGGCTTCAAACTGCTTTCCCGCAAACAGCAACTCCGTTTTGAAAGGAGAATGGCATAAAACCAGTCAGCATGACTGCTTGCTTACTTACATAGCAGTTCTACCAAATTTTGTGGTTTCAAAGCTTTCTGGAATAGCTCATAGCCGTTGTCAGAAAAAGATGATGCTGAAAGTTGTACAGGGAGTCCTTGACTTATGACCACAACTGAGTCCAAAATTTTCATTGCTAAGCAAGACAGTTGTTAAGTTTTGCCCCATTTTACGGCCTTTCTTGACACAGTTGTTAAGAGAATCGCTGCAGTTGTTAAGTTAGGTGATCACATGACCCTGGGACACTGAAACTGTCATAAATACATGCCAGTTGCCAAGCATCCAAATTTTAAACACAAATGACCCTTGCAACGGTTGTAAGTGTGAAAAATGGTCATAAGTCACTTTTTTCAGTACTATGGTAACTTCAAACAG
The DNA here is from genome assembly GCA_003457575.1 of Thermophis baileyi. Lineage (NCBI taxonomy): Eukaryota > Metazoa > Chordata > Lepidosauria > Squamata > Dipsadidae > Thermophis > Thermophis baileyi. The sequence continues at coordinate 1,228,906 of QLTV01002469.1, forward strand.
TCACTAAACGCATGGTTGTAAGTCAAGGACTATCTGTATAGTTCAAAATATATCAAACACTGGGTAGAGGGGGACAAAAAAAATCCTGCTTTAATCTCTGTTGGTAAGTATTCAGAAAAAATTAACAGACACTGCTGACAGTGAGTATGTGATTAGATAGTATCACAGAGATACTATGATCCCAAGTAATATCTCAGTATGCAGTGACTGGATACTAGTGATCATAGGAATTACCACCTGAAAGTAAATACTATTCTTATGTTGTGTACAAAGGTATTGTTTGTATCCTATTACTAAAAAGGTAATGTTGTTGGACAATCCTATTGCCACATTCTAATTCGACACATTCTAATTAAATATCAGACAGATGAAGATACCAATGATGGGTCTGTGTTGCACAGGTGCTAATAGCTGTTATTTTCCTTGTTATTCCATACAGGTAGTCCTCAACTTACAACTGTAATGGATCCCAGACTTTCTGTCGTAAGTCACAACGGTCATAAGTTGAGGCACCCAAGCGACCAGACCTGATCTTACAACTTTTTTTGCAGTGGTCATTAAGTCAATCCATGGTTGTTAAGTGAATATGATAACTGTTAAGTGAACCCCCTGTCATTAAGTGAATTAATGTATTCCAATGGGTTGCCAGAAACCAGCTGAAAAGGATGGATCCTGGCAAAAGTCGTAAATCATAAATGACTGCAGAACACTGCAATAGGTCATAAAGGTCAGCTGATTGCCAAGCAGCCAAAATACAGGTGAAACTCGAAAAATTAGAATATCGTGCAAAAGTTCATTTATTTCAGTAATGCAACTGAAAAGGTGAAACAAATATATGAGATAGACTCATTACATGCAAAGCAAGATAGTTCAAGCCGTGATTTGTCATAATTGTGATGATTATGGCTTACAGCTCATGAAAACCCCAAATCCACAATCTCAGAAAATTAGAATATTGTGAAAAGGTGCAATATTCTAGGCTCAAAGTGTCCCACTCTAATCAGCTAATTAAGCCATAACACCTGCAAAGGGTTCCTGAGCCTTTAAATGGTCTCTCAGTCTCTCAGTCTGGT
>QLTV01002469.1:1238062-1254682 GCA_003457575.1 Thermophis baileyi
GTGTCAAGAAAGAAAGGTTCGTGCTTATCTGCCTTCTTCCGAAAGACTTCTGTCGGACTAGTTATCATTGTTTGGGACTTATTACGGCTGGGAATGAACTTAATTCCCAGCCGTTAAAATAAAAAGAGGTTTTTGGGACTCCGTTTGTGCTGTATTATTTTATCAGGAAGCCTAGGGTCAGAACAGGCCCTAGGTTTGGGCCGTTGTTTCAGAATGCCAGGTCAGTTTATAACAAATTTGCCCTGATATATTATTGGGGATAAAACAGTCAAGCTGGTTTCTTCCCCAGCCACAAGTTTGGGGAAGAGGTGGGGGGTGGCTTTGTTCCTCTACTAAGCATCTGACTAGGGGGTTGAAGCTGGGCTCTGGGGAACTATAGGTTTTGTTGCTGAAGTACACCTTGCATCATTCTTTCCTGCATTGCATCATTCCTGCCTCATCCGCTAGATTCCGTCACCAGGTTAGTGGTGGAAACCCCTACGTTGATACTTCGTTCTTGGGGATTTCAACTTGTCCCTTGCAGCAAGCTGAAAAGTTCATGGCTGTTAATGACTACTTTAATTTTAACCGCAATAACACTAGGGCTATCAATAGGTTCAAACTAAATGTAATCCGCTCTAATCTTGTTTGCGGAAAATACGACTTCTGCAATAGAGGTAGTAAATATCTAGAACACTTTACCTGATCCTGTTGTTAGTTTCTCCAACCCCCATACCTTTTACCTTAAACTGTCTACCGTGGAACTTACACGTTTCTTAAGAGGTCCCTAAGGGGGCATGCATAAGCGCGCCAGCGTGCCTACCATCCCTGTCCTACTGTACCCATTTGTATGTACTCATTTTATGTGTTTATGGCTATGTTTTGCTTCTTTATATCCATTTATTTGTGCCATTTTTTCATGTGTCCTGTTTCCTTGCACTTGTTGACAAATAAATAAATCAAATAAATAAATTAGGGACCTAACTCAAGTCACTGAACACTCAACATGTACAAGGGTTGCATGCAAGCTCTAGTTTTTGTCTCAGTGCAGTTGCGACATGATCTTGTAGCACAGCACATTACTGTCAGACATTGTTATAGTCAAATCATGGCCCAGGAGGCCCTACACATTCATGCCATAGTCACCTTATGAATGTAACTGCTCCAGTGAAAAAAAATCTCTGAAAACCAGGCTTTTCCCCCAAGGCCTTGGGTTATGGCGGATAGTGAACCTCTTGCAAGGTTGTTGTTTTTTTAAGTGTGTTTGAATGTTTCTTCTTCTTGATGTACATGATCATTTTCTTTGTGTTATTGATTCTTACTGGCTTTAATGTTATACTATGCACAAAGTCTTTATGGATTTGGATGGTCTTCTAAATTTGAATGACTGACTGACTGACTGACTGACTGACTGACTGACTGACTGACTGACTGACTGACTGACTGACTGACTGACTGACTAAATAAATAAATAAATAAATAAATAAATAAATGTGACTAGCATACATTTTTTTTCTCTGCATATGAAATATATATATTTTCCTTGAAATAAAGTAAATTTTATTTAAAAAATTACAAAATGTAAATCCAACAAATTTCAATTATTTCAATTTCCCAATTTTAATGAGATCTATAATCTTGACAAATGATAGAATAATTCACTTAAATTCACTCATTTAATAGCAATCTGTGTTTCTGCATCAACCATCCCTTTCAAGTAGATGTCAGCAAGTTAAAATGAATACTAGATAAAAACTAAAGATATTCACTGGTTCAAGAAAATATGGTTAATGAAGCTTGAATCATTACTGCTTCCTAGTAACAGATGGTTTAGATGGCTTGTCAAGTTTATATGGAAGGTGTAAGTATATGAAATTCCTATTGAAACTTTGAATCTTATAATGAAACCCTTGTACAGTTTTCACTGTTCAGTGCAGCAAGTATTTTCTCTGTGTTAGTTATATTCCTGGAACAGTTTTGCCTCAAGGGCAGAAGTCTAGAAACCTTAACATAATGAAATCTAGCTATATTTATGCAGCTTAAGTAACGTTAACCTGTTTAAGCATCGGAATGAGCTTAAAATAAGCACCATCTGTATTAGGCAGAAAGCCTGTGAACATCATCTTGACATTTATCAACCTTCTAGAAAATGCAAAAATTATATAACAGACGTAACTGCTCTGTGGTGAGTTTAATACTGTGACGTATTCCTCTGTTAACCTTTACTCAGTGTCCTCAGTGACTAATAAGAAGCAACAGGTGAACTTGGATTGTTTCAAGCGGTACACGAAAGATGGTTTTCTTGGCCATCTACCATTCTTCCAAAATCAAAATAATGGTCCTTGTGGTTCCATTATGCGACAGATCCTTGCTTTAAAACTTGCCGATAGGTGCTCTCTTTGCACTCTCCCGTACTTTTTATATATTATTCCTGAACTGATGCAGTCTTGTTTTCTATATGCATTTCCTTAGCAAAGGAGCTGTAGTTCTACTTTTTAAAAAAAAAACAGAAGAAAATGTCTATTGTTTACTAAAACAATCCAGGATTGCAGAACCGCTATTCCCTAACATAATGGTAACAATATGTTATGCTCACATGCTGCTACACTGAAGAATTATCTTGCTCGAGAGCTCTGACTGCTAATTTTTAAATATTATTAATTCTCCCAAATAAAAGTTGGAACATATGGTTTGTTGTTTTCATTAGTGTTCTCATTTGCTAACAAATTTTAACATCTAATTAAGAGCTGGCAAAAACAATAAGCTATCCAATGTTTTACATTTCAGTGTTTGAAAATAATATAAAACACAAGTGGAGGTGTTTGGTTTCATGCCTTTCATTCTTTCCCGGGGCGGATTTCCTTGATAGCAATGATCACATCATACAGTACAACAGAATTCTGGTTCGTGTCTTAGTGAGCATGGCAGAAAGCAAGAGAAAACAGAAAATATAAAGCACAGACTCTAGAGAAAAGAAGTTAGTGATGTGAAAATGTTCGGCTACGTCTCTTAGCAGGAGTGGTGTTTTAAAACAAAGAAGAGAGAGCCCGCTTTGTACTTAGATGTCTTTCTTTGAAATTAACAATCTCTGTACCAACTCGCACTTTTGGATTAAAGAAAGATTTAAACCGTTAAAATATTCTTATTTTTGATAGAGGCTTAAAGAGAACTCCATCATCTGGAAGAGCAGGTGGCAACCATGGTTAGGGATCCTTTTCATCTTATGCACCAGTTATGACCATTGCTGGACTGGGAGGCCTCGCTCACAATCACTTATGCTTTAGTCACCTCCTCTTTAGATTACTGCAACTTGCTCTACATGGGGCTGCCCTTGAAGACAATCCAGAAACTGAAACTGGTCTAAAATGCAGTGAAACATAGTTTACCCAAGTTACACCACTGTGTGTGAGCTACAGTGATTCCCAGTTGCTTTCCAGGGGTAGTTCAAGGTATTGATTATATATATACTCTGAAAATCCCACATGACACAAGGCTAGGTTATTTGTAGGACCATTTGAAGGTATCTGCCATTCTACAAGGTCAAATAGGGTAGGCAATTTAAGTGTTATCACCTGATGGGACCTTGGAGATCCGTCTTCTTGGTGGTTGCTCCAGCCCTTTCAAACAGCCTTCCACCTGAGATCTGAGACCTGGCTCTTCCCCCAAGCTAGAATGGGGCATGAGCTGGGAGGATGGTGGCCTGGCGCCTGAGGGAGAAGGGTAATTTTTATACTTGTTTATACTGAGAGCCGCCTAGAATCACTATATGATGAGATAGGTAGCCATATAACTTCAGTAAATAAATAATAAAAGCCTTTATTTGACTAAGGAAAAATATTGTAGTTTCAAAAACACATTAAGCATATTTTGACTTCAACAATTGTTCATTATACTGGATGACAATGCTGGAGTGGCAGAAAGCTCCAGAAATTTTCAACCTGTATTTATGAGGATAGAAGTGAAAGACAGACATCTTATGGCCTACTTCAATTAGGGCAAGCTAGTGCAATCATTAATAAAGTGTCCCACTTTAGACACAGAAAAACTAGTAATTTTGGTCCCTTTCATCTAAAATCAAGAGTTGGGTCAAAAAGATGCTTTCTTTTGGTTGTCTGAATAACATCAAAAGTGAAGAGTTGGATATTTTTGTAGTATTGTTTTAATGGACTAGGTATGTTAACATATTAATTGCTATATTCTCTTTCTGATGTCTCCTATTATAGAAAATAATTTTCTTTTCATGTAGCATAGTATAACCATTCTGTCTCCCCTTAATACATGGACAAGCTACTGAGCAACTTTTATGATTTTAAGCCGTGTTCAAAGACAAAATTGTACTTTATAATACAGTTAAAAATAGCCACTATTTGTTCTTCATGATGACAGATACTTCAATTTCCCATAATTTATTTCTGGACAAAATAATGAATCCAAAATGTAATTCACCAGCAACAAAGAGGTATGTTCATTTTGATAAAAACAATCTCAAATTTTATTTATAACAATTTTGTTCTGCTTAGGTTGGACTCAATGTAATTCACAGAATGCTTCAGATGATATACTATTTTCTTTCAGAAGAAAATAAGAATTTCAAAATTATACGACAAATTGATTTGCTGTAGCAGAACTTTGGATTCTGTCATTAAGTAACACTATCATCACTGAAATTGAAATGTAGGGATAAAGATTCCAAATACCTTCTGAATGACCGTAAAACCAAAAAAAAAAGGAGAGGGACTAAATAGCTTTAAACTTTAAAAAATGGAGTCTTTACTATATAAAGAGTATGCCTGAACCACTTTAGAAAAAGTTTTAGAATGCTTTTTAAAAATAAGCTAAAGCTTGAAGCAAGATAAAAGACTTGCCACCAAAGCTACTTAGATGCAAACATGTTAACTTGCTTATATATGAGCTTAATTTCCTTAATTTCTTTAATTAATTTATTTCACTACTGTTTTATCTCCAGAACCTTCCTCTGAAGATTATTTTACAGGTAGTTCTCAACTTACAACCACAATCGAGCCCAAAATTACTCTTGCTCAGCAACCGTAAGTGAATTTTGCCCCATTTTACGACCTTTCTTGCCACAGTTGCTAAGTGAATCACTGCAGTTATTCAGTTAGTAATATGGTTGTTAAGTGAATCTGGCTTCCCCATTGACTTTGCTTATCAGAACTTCGCAAAAGGTGACTGTAATCGCCATAAATATGAATCAATTGTCAAGTGTTTGAATTTTGATCACATGACCATGGGGATGCCACAGCAGTCATGAGTTTGAAAAACTGTCATAAGTCAATTTTTTCAGTGTCGTTCTAACTTCAAATGGTCATGAAGCAAACTGTTGTAAGGGCTGTTGGTCTGAGCTCCGAGCTTGGCAATTTGGTTGCAAACGTTTCATCACCATTCGAGGAGACATCGTCAGTGCGCTCTGCTGATGAAACATTTGCAACCAAATTGCAAGCTCAGAGCTCAGACCAACAGCCCAACTACCAACCCAAGCTACTTATATTCAAATACATTTCAAACTGTTGTAAAGTCGAGGAATACCTGTATTCTGTTTCTTACATTCTTAATTCATAGGCTTTATGAAAGGAGGGAGCTCTCTTTACAACCTCTTCCTCAAACTCTGAGTTGCTATTAGTACTACTATGGTATTACTGAATATATTCAGTGAAGAAGAAATCTGCAGAATGTCTACCTTGCTCTGCCCAATTCTCTCATTTAATGGTTGCAGTGATAGAAGAGGGGGAAAAAAACTCCATAAGTAGACAGTGATGTTCCAGGAGATGGGTGAATGTGAATAATCCTGCAGACAGCCCTGTCACTCTTTTGAGTTTATTAGCCAAACTAAGGGAGAGGAAGTCCCAAAGGTGCTTTTTCAGGAGGCAACTGGACTTTCTTGTGTTTCTCTTTGAGGACGTTTCGCCTCTCATCCTTCTCATCCTTCAGCTTCTTCTTGGATGAGAAGCGAAACACCCTCAAAGAGAAAACAAGAAAGTCCAGTTGCCTCCTGAAAAAGCACCTTTGGGACAACCATGACCTGGATGACTGAGAATCTCACAGACTAAGGGAGAGGAACCAGCACTAAACCCAGTTAAGAGCTCTGAATACATAGAAGCAGATTTTCCCAGTTATATCCTTTTCTTGATGGAGAACCACGTGCCCAATGTTGCACACCCGGTTGTCCTTTTTTTCCATTTAAATTCACCTCTACTTATGGTCTCTAAAGTGATAAAGTGGTGAACAATGACTACCACCCCACATCTTTTATAATTCCTAGTTCCGGCCTTCAAAGCACGCTTTACCATCCATTTCCCCATGGTTGGTATACGAACATGCAATGCATCTGATTTCAGGATGCACATGGTTTTTGGAAACTGAAAAGCAAACACTGGACCTGTGGTTTCCAACACATTAGTTTAAGGTTTTCAAAAATGGCCAGAAGTATCAATATCGTATAATGTACTTAAATCATGAATCCATGAATGGAAGGCTTATGAATCAATCACTGCTTTTTTGTTAACTCTGTTACACAAATATGCTCATTAAATATGCTCATTAGGATAGCAAGAAGGATCCAGCCAGGTGAATTATAGTATTTTTTTTTCTTTTAGAATGCCACTCCTTGGATAATGGCCAAGCATGTTATTTGTTAGACTGTAGCTTCTAAAGAAAACAATATTGAGCGGGAGCAGCAGGAACTAGCAGCTATTCACTTTACCCAAAAAAGAGATTGGCAGAAAAACCTGGACAATTTTACATATTGTTTTGCAGCTGAAAGCCAAAGCAGGCTGCAGATCTTAGGCAAGAATAAAGTTTGGGGGAGTGAGAGTTTTGTGAAAATCTGTTGCATTAAAATTGAGAAAAATCAAAACTGAGTAGTAAGAAACATTTTGTTATTTACTTTTATACACCGTTTTCTTTCTAAAGCCATTAAAATATAGCAATTCAAAAGAGGACAAAGGAAGTATACCCAGATCTTACTAGTGTTTTGCAGATTAGAATATCTGCAGCTGGCTACAAAGGACATCTTTAGTTGCAAACTCTTTCCACATTACTCTTCCAAAACACTTCATCTGCTGCCACCAACAACATTTTTATGCAATATATAGCATATTCCAACAATATGAAACTGAAACCATTTGCAAAGGCCATCTGAATAATAAGGTTCAGAGGACTATGGTCCTGTTTTGTCTCCTCTTATTGTAATGTTGTAAATCATGATAGTATTATTCTGCTAGAAGCAAATATATGTAACTCAGGGTGGAACTGTGAAGTCTTTGGTGCTCTCTGGACTCGGTTGTGTAGGAAGTTAACACCGACCCCTCTCCTAGAAAATGAAATATTTTAGGAAATATTAAAAAGGCAGAATATTATATGTCCCTGGCTGAGAAATGGAGAAGCATGTTTTTAGGCAGAAAATAGACTAACTCTTAATAGCCCCCACCTTTGTCAATGGACCATCAAGGCCTGAGCCCAGCTCACTTATTCCCCCCCCCCCTTTGCCAATGGGCAGTCTATTCTACATAATAAAGAAGAACCATAATAGGAATCCCAAAGCCATCTCACCACATGGCACCTGAGAAGATTACATCAGCCAAGCCTGGTGGGACACAGACAAAAGCCTACAAAGTTAGCTAAGACCCCCGCCCCCTGGGAGTCTGACAGCCAATGGGATACATTTTTCTTGTACAGGAACAGGAAACAGGAAACAGGTGGGGCCCAACAGAGGGTATAAAACTCAGGCACTCTCAGCATCTCAGCCCTTCTCTTCTTCTTCAACATCTTCGAGGCATGTGATATCCTTTTCCCCAGGGACCTCAAACCTGCTGTCCACCATTAAACCATCTTTCCAAACAGCCTCCATGCTTCCAGTGTCTTTTTCCCCACTTGGAACTGAACCCAAGAGGATATTTCATACAACAGTTATTTACTTGCAGACTTTTCATTATCCAACTAGGTGACATTATCAATAATGTACTTCCTCGGGTAACATTGTATTATTTCAACACAGGTTTCAGTGCAGTAATGTTTATATAATGTGATTAATGTTTATTAACATTCTATTATTTTAAAAAAACATTAAAAATTAAAAGAGAAAAGTAAAAATGCTACCAATGTTAGTTGTTTAACATGCTGCGTGATGTGTTTTATGTATGGAACCATTCTTGACTATGGACTCATTTAATGCTCCAAGGTAGATGGATTTGAGCCTGAAAAATGCACTGTGGAAGGACAGAGAATGAGTTAGGAAGAAGTATAATCTGTGACACTGCAGAAGGTTGCAATCATGGGACACATCTATTTAGGATGTCCCTTGACCATAATGTTCTGCAGGCTCACAGCTTATGCTTAACTTAGTTTCCAATTTCCTAGTTTAATGAGGGTTAAGTCAACCTGAGCACTAACTCTGGTCTTAAATCAACAGTTATTTTTAATATCTGAACAAGCATTACATTAGCTGGAATGCTAACAAATAATAACTAAGAAAAAGTTGATTTCACTATAAAAATACAAAGATGTATCATTGCCAAATATACATGTAGGTTTTCAGGATGATAGACCAGTTACAGGCACTGAGCCAAAATCAAAGACATTTGTAGTAAATTAGATTCTGACTAGTGACCAGGAAAATGCTAAATTAAACAAGCTGGAATTGCATCTGTTTCCCTTTAGAGAAATAAGAAATGTCCATTAGTAAATATGATAATTTAAATTAAACAATAGCACTTTGATGTTAGAATAATAAAACTGAATGGCATGACCTTGCAGTCTTTATAGTGCTTAATCTAGACCAGTGGTTCTCAACCTTCCTAATGCCGCAACCCCTGCCCTGCCGCCGCAACCCCCACCCCGCCCCTCTCCACGCGCGATGAGGTGACAAAGGGGGCGTGGCGGGCTAGCACGCGCTTAGGTGACCCCTGTGAAATCACAGGTTGAGAACCGCTGATCTAGACAGTGCTGAGAATAATCAATGATTTCCTTTCTTAGCTTCGATTTTAAAGAACCTGAGTAGGCTTCTTTCACGAAAACACAGAACTGGAGGCAGCCATTTTTTCCCCTTCCATTCAATTGTGTCCAATTGAACAAGTCCTTGCAGCTTTTTTGTCTCCTTCCTAGAACTGAGAGAAAGTGACAGGCCCAAAGTCACTCAGTTGGCTTTGTGCCTAAACCAGAACTAGAACTCATGGTCACCCCATTTCTTGTATTCGGTATAAGAGTTCAAAATAAAGCAACCCCAAGGCTTGGCTCGGCTCGGCTTGGCTCTCCTCTCCCCTCCCCTCCCCTCTCCTCTCCCTGCCCCGCCCTGCCCCGCCCTGCTCTCCAATACAGATATTCCACCAACTCAGTGTGCAATATAGTCCATAAAAACAAAGTAAAACAATAAACCCAGTAGAACAAACATTAAAGTAAAGTAGTAAAATACAGAATAAATGGCATAGTTAGGTCATGGACATGACACCTCAAGTATAAGAATAGAGTACAGGTCATCCTTGACTTACCACAATTTGTTTAGTGACCGTTCAAACTTACAACAGCAGTGAAAAAATGTGACTTATGACTCTTTTTCAAAGTTACGACCTTACAGCATCCCCATGAACATGTGATCAGAATTCAGATGCTTGGTAACTGGTTCATACTTCATGACCGTTGCTGTGGGACAAGGTCATATGATCCCCTTTTGTGACCTTCTGACAAGCAAAGTCAGTGGGGAAGCCAGAGTCACTTAACAACCATGTTACTAACTTAACAAGTGCAATGATTCACTTAACAGCTGTGGCAAGAAAGGTCGTAAAATGGGGTAAACTCACTTAACAAATGTTTCACTTAGCAACATAAATTTTGGGCTCAATTGTGGTCTTAACTCAAGGACTACATGTATATTATCTTCGCCAATGTTAAAATGGAGATGTCAGCACTAACTGGACTACTAGAGATCAGACTGAGTCTTCAGATTTAGAAGCCAAACAATTTGACCATCTGAGCGTTAGCTTAAACTACTGGGGTTGATAAAAGGGATATTCTCCCACACACACAAAAGACAGATGAGTATAGGCTGATTCAGGTAATCCAGAGTCTGAGCTAGGCAAGGTCCAAGCCCAGCAACATGGCACAAATTATGAAGAGCAAAGGCAGGCCATTTAACCAAAAGAAAGAAGCAGGATTTGGCTTTTAGTTCAAGCCAATAATCAGGGCTAAACTAAAGACATGGCTTTTATCATTAGTTCTCTGTAGCAAACAATGTTCAGATTTCCTCCCTGTGACTGTGTATGCTGTTACTTTTAGACTGCCTGGATCTTTTGAATAGAAATAGATTATAGTTAGATCTTCCTGAACTTGAAATTGCAGAAAGCTTTGAGTTTGAACAAGCTTTGTGATACTTTAGTGAAAGACACACTAATATCCTGAGTTTGTTTGGGCAGCTTTACTAAAAGGAAGTTCACACCTTCCATCTCCTAGTGACTAGTTCCAGTTATTATTTCTGTTAGAATGTTTTCCCCAGGATTCAGTCAGAATCTGCTTTCCTGTAACTCAAAACCTAATATGTTTAGGCTCTGCAATAATAGAGAACAATCTTGATATCCCCTATATACTATTTTTCACTTCCTTTTAAATATATGCAAAGAATATACTTCAAATTACATTGGATACTTCAGTTGTTTCTCGTTGTTGAAAATGACGTTTAGTGCCTTTCCTCTTACTGTAATTTGTCCTGCCTGTCTTATCACTATCTCTGCGTTTATTACAATGCTTTTGTTCCAAAGTCTAAGTATTTTTTTACTACATTCAATTTTAGTTTCCCTTAATATCAAGAATTCCAACATAATATTGTCAATTTCCCCCAGAGTTGTCATTATTTCTACTTAGTTCATTAAGTTCTTGTTATTGACTAACATCAATTCAATGACAAGAGATTCCTTTATGTATTTCTCTGCCCCGAGGTAGAAAGTTAACAGTAAGACAGGTCAAAAAATTCCTGGAAGAACAATTCTTGGCAGAGTTTGCCTCCCTATATATGTTGAGGACTATTAAGTAAGTACTATTTCACGTACCATGACAAATCTGCAATTTTCATTTGGATAGTATCATCCATATCTTCTCCTTAGATGGGTATCTATTAGTGGACACCAGCAATCATAAGAGCTTTTATTCTTTCTTTTGCTCATTTTAGCTCTCATGCTCTCAACAGTCTACCAAACTGCAAGTACTTCTTTTGCATTTTTGTGTTGAGGCAAATGTTTTCAAGATCCAATGGTCATTGAACAAATGGAAATTAAGCAAGAACTATCTGTAAATATTGTCTACATTGATAAAACGTCAAGGAATAGGGTATCTTTTTTTAAAAAAACCATAGTAGAATAGCATCATACTCGTTTCAGAAGTACCGAGGCACTTCCATGGTGAAAGGTTAAGGTGGAGACATCACTGTTGCCTGAGGGATGCCCAGTTGGGGGTTCCTTTCATGTCCCCGACAGAAGCTGGAGCAAAGGATGGGAGCTCACCCTCAGCATTCAGGTCTCAAACACAGATTTGCTGCTTGTCAACCCAGCATCCTAACTACGCAAGCCACCATGCTCCACCATAGGTAGAATAAAATCATATCTTAGCAACCATATTTGAATAGGTTCTTTCTGGTCTGAACTGTTTGCCCTTGATTCAAAAGCTAATCGTAATTTTAATATATCTGATTTTTCACTTTCAAATAAACTCACAGAAGCACATGAAACTTCCATATTATAATCTACAGTGATGTAGATGCAAATGTACCGGTATTATGATGCTATTAGGTAACATCTATTTATGGTAATATCTCATGTTAGGTCAAGCCTGGATCTCTTCCTTTCCACACTCTTACTGAATATGAAAGCCATCTCAAAGGCCCAGTGGATGCTCCAATCTTTTGAAGACTTGCCTCTCTTGGCTGGGACAGAAGTTTAGAAATGGATCATCAGCTCACAGCACATCAAGATCTTAGACTGTCTCCTTAATTTCTTTTCTTTAGCTAAATGTAGTGGGGAGGGAGTGTGGCTGAAGCTTAGTTACCAAATCTACTCAATCTATCTTTATTCCATTGTTCTTAAGCATTACTTCAAGATTACGCTTGATTACCAGTCAAAATCAAAAAGCAGCAGAAAAGGTACTTACGACTCTAAAAATACAAGCAAAGGAATAATTGAGCTGTCCTGCTGTGCTATTACAACCCTTTGTCATTTTCTGCATAATGAAATGGCAGTCTAAACATTTGTACCAAGGCATATTTTAATTTGAGTAATTTTCTTTTATCTCAGTAGGAATAACATCTAACATTTCAGTTTGGTTTTGTCTTGCTCACATTACAGAGATGTTGAATTCACATGAAGTTGTTAATCTAGTGCTTAAAAAAAATTTAGTTACATTTTTGGATTTTTATTTAATGTAGCCAACATTATTATTTCTATTTGAATTTCTTCCACCCTTGTACTTTTCTGCTCTTACCAAAGTTAAACCACCCGTTTGCAAAATATGAAATCATGCTCCTGAGACAGATATCAGATAATTGTGTGGGTGTGTATGTGCACACACGCTGATATACAATACACATATAGATGCATACACACAGAGATAGTGGAAAGAATTGTTGCAAATATAGTCAAAGATATTCATTGAAATCACAGAATATATACACAATTATATTATATAATATATATTATATATAATTTTATTACAAATATGTTTACTTTTCCTGCTTATATGATTCTATATGTAATTCAAAGGTAATCTTCCAAGTACTGCTTATAGTTACCATTTTAGGTTAATAAGCATATAATCTCTGTAAATATGATTTATCCTTTTCATTTCATTTAGGTAAAAGGGGGGGGGGGGAGAAAGATATTGTTGATTGACAACTTAACAAGGGTTGTGAAGCCACAGTGCATTTGCCCTTCAATGGCTTTTCAATAAACATGTGTTTCTCAGCCTACTAGCAAATTCAGTTTTATTTACATGACTGTCTAAAACTCAATTGGATTTTTTTTAAGTAGCAAATAGAAATTGAGTGATACCTGTGTTCACTTGGGACTGAAGAAGCTTAAACCAGAAGCCATCACAGTTATATTGCAATGTTTCTTTGCAAAACCAAATAAATAAAAGCATGTAATTAAAACTATAAATGATCAAATAAACAAAAAACAAAAATATTGCCAGGCAAATATACTACAACTCCACAGAGCACAAATAAGACTGGCCACTCCTACAACTTAATGTAATTTTACATTATTCCTCTAGTAAAACTCTCTCCATGGTCTACTCTAAGCCCTACTTTATTTATTTATAAATCAAATGTACCATGTAGGCCACCCAATTCACAGCAATGGGAACAAAAATGCAAGAGCAAAACATCAGATAAAAATTCTCTCAGCAGCACACACTTCCTAACCCAGTACCTGGGTAAAAGGCCACTTCTTCAATTCTTGCTGAAAGAATAGCAGGGGTGGAGTAGCTTGAACCTGGAGGTGGAGTTTGGAAGGTGCAATTCCAGAGGGGAGATGCCATAAAGAAGACATTCCACTTATGAAACCCAGAGTACAGTATTTGTGCTCTGTCAGATCTTACTGGATGTGTAGAAAGAATGGGAAAAGAAGGTCCCTCAATTCACACAATATAAAGAGCTTTAAAGCAACATCTTGCATTGTATCTGGAAGCTTATCAATTACAACCAGGGGTGGGTTCCTCCCAGTTTGGACCGGTTCTCCCGAACCAGTAGCGGCCCGCTGGTGATGTCACGATGATGTCACCAAACCGGATCGGTTGGTGCCGGCCCGTGGGGGGCGCCATCTTTTTATTATTATTATTATTATTATTATTATTTAAATTTTTTTCTTTTGAACATGTGCAGAAGCCGAGTTTCCGGCACTGTGCATGTGGTCGCCATCTTGTTTTTGGCTTTTTAATTATTATTCTTTCTTTTTTTTGAATTTTTTTGGCACTGCGCATGCGTGCGCCCACGAGGCGCGCCCACGAGGCGCGGGAGGAAGCGAACCCGCAGCGAGGTAAGTTAGAACCCACCCCTCATTACAACATATCTCACATAGCGGAAGTATACAAATCTGGCTGTACCAATCTGTACCCATAACTGCCTGTGCCATATGTTCTGAACCAACTTTAGTTTCTAAGCAGGCTTCAAGTGCAGCCCTTTGTAGAGAGCATTGTAGTATGCTGTAAGCTGTAGCTGTACACAGCCAACAGCCCTTAGAACTTTCAACTGTAGAAAGTTAGCACCCACTCCTCTCCTAGAAAAATGAAATATTTTGAGAAATATTAAGGCGGCAGATATTATATTTCCCCTAAAAGAGAAATAAAAATCTTAAAGGGAGACAGAAACGCAGAGCCACAGTTCCCTGCCCCCAAGCGAATACTAAGCTGAGGCCAGCTTTTAGAAATGCAGATTTGGTAATCCATTCAAGACAGGATATTTTGGACAAAGGCAGAATTAGGTAGAATGGTAGAATCAGCCCTCAATCAAGAGCCAAACCAGGAAAGCCATTAAGACACAATAGGAATTGAACACCCTTTCAGGACACAAGCCTCCTCATTACATCATCTCAGAGAGTCCAGGCTTCAACCAAACTTGATTCAGACAAACGTGACCCCACATGGCCCCATGGGAGTCTGACTACAGCCAATAGAATACATTTCTTGCACAGGAACAGGAAGCTCAAGGGCAAGGCCCAAGAGAAGGTATAAATAACCCTCATTCTCAACTCCATGTGTTCAGCTGCCCAGGATCTCAAACCCATGTGGTCCTGTTCATCAATAAACCATCTTTCCAATCAGCCTCCATGTTTCCAATCTTCCTCCCTGCTTGGAACTGAACCAGATGGATATTTCTTCCAACACAACTTTCCTATTAGCTCTTAATTTTAAATTCAGCATACAAGTAGTCCTTGCTTACAACTGCCTTCTTTAGCAACTATTCAACGTTACAGTTTACAGTTTAAAACAGCTTTGTGACCAATTGCCCCCCCCAATTTATGTGATAGTATCCCATGGTCACATGATCACCATTTACATTCTTGACAATCAGCTTCCAACAAGCAGAATTAATGAAGAATATGCAAGTGAAATCACTTAACTACCATGACAATTGCTTAATGATGGAATCAGAAGCAAAGTTGTTAAGTCTTGAACGATCCCATAACAATTCATTTAGCGACTGCAGTGCTTAGCAACAGAAGTGCTGATCTCAATTTTGGTCGGTGAGGACTACCTCCATATAGCACTATAGCACTTAGACTTATATACCGCTTCATAGTGCTTTTACAGCCCTCTCTAAGCGGTTTAGCATATTGCCCCCAACAATCTGGGTCCTCATTTTACCCACCTCAGAAGGATGGAAGGCTGAGTCAACCTTGAGCCGGTGAGATTTGAACCGCCGAACTGCAGCTAGCAGTCAGCTGAAGTAGCCTGCAGTGCTGCACTCTAACCACTGCGCCACCTCGGCTCTTGACTTGCCATTGTTATTCATAGTTCCATTACCTGTTGTTTTGATATTTGCATTTGGTGTGTGTGTGTGTGTGTGTGTGTGTGTGTGTGTGTGTGTGTGTGTGTGTGTGTGTGTGTGTGTGTGTGTGCTAATTGACTAGAGATTATTATTAGAGCCGAGGTGGCACAGTGGTTAGAGTGCAGTACTGCAGGCTACTTCAGCTGACTGCTAGCTGCAGTTCGGCAGTTCAAATCTCACCAGCTCAAGGTTGACTCAGCCTTCCATCCTTCCGAGGTGGGTAAAATGAAGACCCAGATTGTTGGGGGCAATATGCTGACTCTGTAAACCACTTAGAGAGGGCTGTAAAAGCACTATGAAGCTGTATATAAGTCTAAGTGCTATTACTATTATTAACACTCTGATGATTTAGATAACTTAAATCTTCAAAGATAAGAAAGATTTATTAGAAAGTATATTAACTACGCTTTCCAAAATATTAATGTAGGTAAGCATAAAGGTGCTTAAATTTAAACCTAGAGCTATCTGTAGTATTGATAAACAACTGCCAAATTATTTGTTACATAATAAAAAATGTAACTTAAATTCTGCTGTATTGTTGTTTATGCAGATTAGAAAAAAGGAAAAGGTAAACACAGACCCAGTTCTCATTATCCTAACTAAAGGTTATGCAATTTAATTTAATTTAATTTAATTTAATTTATTTGTCAAGCATATATGATTACAAGCAAAGTATAGACAAAGTATAAACATGATTGTATATATATATATAATAGTACAAGCATGATTATGAGTACAAGAAGTATGAATATATCGGTACATTAGGACAGGGACGGTAAGCACGATTGTGCGCTTATGCACGCCCCTTACAGACCTCTTAGGAATGGGGTGAGGTCGATGGTAGATAATCTAAGGTTAAAGTTTTTGGGGTTTGGGGAATAAACAACTGGGTCAGGTAATGTATTCCAGGCATTGACCACTCTGTTGTTGAAGTCGAATTTTTTGCAATCAAGTTTGGATTGGTTTACATTAAGTTTGTATCTATTGTGAGCTCGTGTATTGTTGCGGTTGAAGCTGGAGTAGTCATTGACAGGTAGGACATTGTAGCAGATAATTTTGTGTGCGACACTTAGGTCAGATCGAAGGCGGCGTAGTTCTAG
>QLTV01002469.1:1261536-1276993 GCA_003457575.1 Thermophis baileyi
AAGGGGGGGGTTCCCAACCGGGGGGGCGCCCCCCCTTTTTCGCGCAGGCGGGGGGGGGGGGGGGGGGGGGGGTCACGGCGGTGGTGGGGGGGTCGCGGCATTAGAAAGGTTGAGAACCACTGCTTTATAATAATATCTACACTTTGGGGTGCATGGGGGAAGATTTTTCCATTACAACAATTTTCCAGAGTTTATGCCGTCATCTATTATAATAAATATTCAAATTCTTTTCTGCATTTTAGAATTTTGCTACTGTCTGGCTACAACCAATAAGAAAACTATCAATTCTTTCTTTTCAAAATGTTTGGATTATCAAAAGAACTTAATAAGGACAACTTAGGAACTAATATAAAGACTTGAATTGTGATTTGTTGCATTATAATAACAATTTCTGTTTAAAAAGATTGCACGAGAAGACCAACACATACAGTATAATACCAGCACAAACAGGTAGTCCTCAGGTTACAACAGCAACTGAAACTGGGATTGCCACAGCTAAGCAATATGATCATAAAATGTAACATCATAGGATGACATCCATTAGTGCTGGCAAACTCAGGCAGACCCATTTGCCATCTAGATCAGAGGTGGGTTTCAGCAGGTTCTGACCAGTTCTGGAGAACCGGTAGCAGAAATTTTGAGTAGTTCAGAGAACTGGTAGCGGAAATTTTGAGTAGTTCAGAGAACCAGTAAATACCACCTCTGACTGGCCCCGCCCCCATCTATTCTCTGCCTCCCGAGTCCCAGCTGATCGGGAGGAAATGGAGATTTTGCAGTATCCTTCCCCTGGAGTGGGGTGGGAATGGAGATTTTACAGTATCCTTCCCCTGCCACGCCCACCAAGCCATGCCCACAGAACCGGTAGTAAAAAAAATTGAATCCCACCACTGCTCTAGATGTGTGAATTGTTAAACAGGAAGAGGTGAGAATCTCAGGTAAGGAGCACGGACATGCCATAAGGATGTGACATAGGGAAGGCACAGGAGGCTGGGGGAGGGTGTGGGAGGTCTCATGCAAGATGTGTTGTGGGAGGCCAGGGAAGGCTGTGCATGAGTAGGACGGGGAATGCTGCAATGCAGGAGAAAAAGTGGGACTGACTTACCAGAATATTTTCCCTGCTGGCTTCCCCACTGACTTTACTTGTGGGAAGCCAGCAAGGAAGGTCGCAAATGGTAATCAAGTGACCATGGGAATGCTTTGACTGCTGGTACTTTGAGTATCAGTTGTATGTCCATTTTTTTCAGCACTGCTCCAACTTTCAATGGTCTCTGAACGAATGAATGTAAACCAAATACTATCTATGAGAAGCTATTTCTTTACATTTTCTCTAACACATGAGACTCACACTAAAGTTTTTTTTTATTTATTTATTTATTTATTTATTTATTTATTTATTTATTGCATTTTTATGCCGCCCAACTCCCAAGGGACTCTGGGCGGCTTACAACAGAAGTATAAAAACATTAAAACGATATAAATATTAAAAAACGATTTAAAAAGCCATACACACCATTTGTGGCCGGATCTCACAGATTGTAACATTGAGATCAGCGGCCCCAGGCCTGCCGGAAAAGCCAGGTCTTCACAGCTTTCCAGAAGGCCAAGAGGGTGGGGGTAGTCCAGATCTCAGGAGGTAACTGGTTCCAGAGAGCTGGGGCAACCACAGAGAAGGCCCTCCCCCACGGGCCCGCCAGCCGGCACTGTTTAGCTGACGGGACCTGGAGGAGACCAACTCTGTGGGATCTTACCGGTCGCTGGGAGCTATGTGGTAGAAGGCGGTCTCGGTTATATATCCTCAATGAATGTTCCCTAATCTTGGCTGAGAACCCTTCCATTTTTTTTATGCTAGTTGGATAACCACAGAATCAAAGGTAAATGAGCTTTTATGAATGATTGTGCCCCCCCCTCTCCCTCACACACACACATCTTTCTCCCAACTAGATGTCAGGATAGGACTTGTCATGCTTTATCTTGATTCATTTATTCTAGACATCTTGGCTGCAACTCTTCCAGGGTATAGATTTGTTTTTCTTCTCATGCAAATCATACACTACAGTGAAGATTATCTAGCGATAAGTTTTCCCAGACAAGTTTATAAAATGATGTTTTCATTGAAGTCCTCAGACTGATTCTCAATCAAGTTCATAAAATTATGTCTACTCTGAAGTTTCACCTCATGTATCTTGAAATATTTGGACTCTACCTTCACCACAATACAACTTGATTCATAATCCTTCTTGAATATACTATAAGTCTCACAATTTCTTGCCCTTGGAAGTAAATAGACTACTGGCACAAAAGTACAGAGACATGATCAAAACTTGACAAATTAAGCCAAGTACCAACTGATGATCTAACCTCTTTTGATCATTTCAGCAATCTGAGAAATTCACAGAATTTAATATAAGTGATGGAGAGTTCATTAATTTGCAAACACACCAAAAGTGGTCCAAATATTTTGAGAACACCAAAAATATTGTTATTCAGAACACTTCTCTTTCTCACAATGCAAATATACAGTGAGTGTTTCAATCATGCTAAGCCAGCGGACAAAGAAAAAAAAAAGTTGAAGGTTGGGTCATTGAAAAGAATTTTACTTAGTACAGTTTTAGACCAATTGCTTGCAAATGTTATTTGACCTCTTGAAAAGTGATCAACTACTGGTAAGTACGATGTTATGGAAAGTATGCATGGACACATCAGGGTAAAATTGGCATAATTTTCCAAATTTTTATTCTGAAACACACCTTGAGTCCAAGATATGGCTACTTCTTGTTATTTGGATGCAATTTTAGCACACATTTCACAGTGGCAAAAAAGATACTGCTGATTTACAATCAATTAATGAACCATTTACAGTTGCAATATAACAGCCAGTCAAACTTAAGTATACTGTACATGATTTATTCTTCATCCTTGCGATTAAGGCAGAACTAAGTAAGGAGAAGACTCATTCCTCTAGAGCTGGCACATACTGTACATCTTTGTGATAAATAAAGATGCCAGATAGCTCTAGTTGCTTTTCATTACTAGAATTTTATTTGTTTGATTGTTTGGGCTTAGAAGAAAAAAAAACTGCTCCCATCGTGACAAACACTGCATCAGAATCAGTCACTTATGATTGTAGTAGCCAAATAAACCATAACTGATTTAATGAACCATTCTGTGTTTCATTATGTGTGCTTGCACAGCATTGCTTAATCTCTGAGTAAGCATATGCTACTATTACAGTTACTAATGTTTCATTCTGCTTCTTCCACCTCTTTAGAACAGTATACATTTTGGGAGTAAGGGGAAGAGACACATAAACAAGAAATTGTGCACAGCAACTGCATAAAATAATTTCCTCTCTAGATAGTACTCAAGCTGAAATGTAAGGCCCCTAAAATATACAGCTCTTCAGAGAAGCACTAAAAATTATGGAAAGATTTGGGCTGCAATATCCATCAACTGCTCTGTTTTATGTGGAAAGAATTTAATCCAATCTATTTCTGCCTATGTGAGGAAAAACACCTTTATATTTACAACCATCATTTTGGTTGTCCTTTAAATGTAAGAGCAGATTAGAACCATTATGGGCTGATGGGGAAAATCTAAAACTTTTTTTCCCCTAAGGTTTTATTTAAAAGGAAATATATATCATTGGGGGCAGGGGAGATGCTTCAACGTTCCCATTCAGACTAATAAATTTGGGGATGGGGCGGAAATATTTTCATTATGTTGCATGGATTTTTCTTTAAAAAGTGGCTGGGGAAAATAACCTAGTTTTATTCCACTTTGTACAAAATAGTATGGAATAGGGAACTATATGTAAAGCAACACTTACCAAATGTTGGACAAGACAATATTAATTCTACAAATAGCTCAATCTAGCTCTCATTCATGAATGAAATCAATCCCATTAAAACTCTTTGCTACTGGCAAATATAAATCTTAAAAGTCTGGTGGGATTATGAAGACGTGACTGCTTTTGGTCACAAGACATATGGAAAAACATAATGTAAAAATAGTATTTTACTCACCTACTTTTCTTCTGAATGGCCACACTTCATTTACAGATTCTGAGGATTCCAAAGGACCATGTTAATGCTGTTATGGGAATGGGGCAAAAATGCCTAGCTTTTTTATTGCTAGTTCCACTCCCCAGAAGATAGATACATTAAACTTATCAGAGGTTTGATGACTCTATTTTACTGAATATTAAAATAGGAAACACATGCTGCCCCAAAGCATTATTTTCTGGACAAATTTCAGTGGTCTGCTTAAGTTGCTTGCACCTGTTTAAAAGCACTCCCCAAATTTATCTTATGTAAATAGTAATGACCAATGCAACTTTTTTTTCCCATCAAATGTCATTTGGAGATATTAACTGCCTACTCTGACTGAAGAGGTAACAGAGGTAACAGATTTTTGTTTTGTTTTGTTACCTCTTTTTTGAGGGCAGTGAAGTAAGTGCCCCATGAACAGAGATGTAGAGAGTTCCCAATTCAATTTCAAAAAGTGAAATTGGAGTGAATGGTGGTGCAAAGGTGCCACTCAACTCCATGGGAGGTGTTGTGTGATTCCCCCCCCCAACCTCCAAAATGGAACAATTTTAAAGATCTGCAGGCAAGAATTGTGTCTTTATCCTTGCATGCTCAAAATAATCATTTTGGAATCAAAATCCAAAGCATCACCCAGTTCTACTAATAACAATTTTTAGTTAGGATTTGTCCATTGTAATGATGTGATGTCGGTAAAGCTCTTTGAAAGATGAAAATAAAGAATATATGTGTAGGTTATTCTGCCAAATGGTTGTAGAATTTGTTAAATACATTTAAAAGGTAAGTGACATCACTGAATGCCTGTATTTCTTGGATTGTTAAGGTAAATAAACTAAATTTCACTGAATGTATCCAAGTTCCTATATTTCTCTTTTATCTGTCCTTATTTCACAAAAAGTGAAGAGCAGTGCTTTCATGGGGAAATACTTGACCAATAATGGGATCCACATCTAAGACAAATTACAGTTTTTAGAAATGATGTAGAACTACTTCAGCAGTCTTGACAAAACAATATGTAACTTTTCTTTATGGCAAAAGATATGAAGAAAATAGAATTTTTCCTCTAATGATCTAGAAGATATGTAAACTGTCATAAAATACTAGACTGCAAATAGCTTTAAAAAAATGATTGTGTTGGGCACAGTATAAGAATGAATAACCAAAATCATTAGAAACACATAGACAAAATACATTACCACTTTTCTTTCTTGTACAATTTGATGAAAAGCACAATTTTACTTTCAAAGGAACTGTGTAGAAAATTATAAAATCTCATGGCAATAGTAAAAAAGTACCAGAAGGAAAAAATACCGCTAACCTTATGATTAGTCGATAAACTATAGGATGCATTTATGTTTTCCACAGATAGTGTGAAAAGAAAAAGAACATTTCCAAACTTTACTGAAAATATCAAGTCTTTTTTGTCAACAAACCTGTAGTTTTTGCTTCCTGTATTTAACAAATCATGGAACCAGATGGTCTTTCCCAATGATATATTTCTAAAAACAGATATTCAAATTCAGGTTGAAACTCATGTAAATAATGAAAAAACCTGGGCTTTTCCCTCCATGACTGAAAAATGATGTCAAGATAAACTGTCATAGACTAGAACTGTAATGAAAGTATTAATGGTACAAGGTCATTACTCCATCCTTCTCTCGGAATGGCATGATATCCAGTGATGCTTATTACTTCAATTTTAACAATGTACAGGTAGTCCTTGTTTAGTGACCACAACTGAGACCATCACTAAGTGACACTAAGTGGAAAAATCATGTGACCGTACTTTGAAAACATATGCTTCACATGGAAATATATTCCTGAAGCTTGATTTCCCTCCTGCAACTAATCCACCATTTTTAACTACAGAAGCACAGGTTTGTTTGCATTTTTTTTACACAGGTCTTGTTTGGAAAAGTACTTACAACCAGTGAAATGTTATGGGTTCATCTTCTAATTATACACCTGAAAGCCAGTCATCAGCACACTGTTTAAAACCTAATGCAACTCTACAGGTGATGGAAGTTGCGTACTCCTGTTCTAAATCAATGTTCCTATCGGTGCTGGTCTTTGTAATCATCATACCTAATACAAAATGGCCTGCTGGTTAGAGATGGTGGAAATCATATATTTACAGAAGTTTTCTAAAGGACAGCCAATGCCCACCAACAGTAAAGTCAAATTTTTTAAAACTAGCCTAAGTTGAAGAGTTATAAGAGGACCAATGAAGAACTAAGCAGCTATAGCAGAAGTTCAATCAATCAGTCAGACCACAGAGATAACACTGTCAGATGTCATTTTTCCATCTCCAGATCTAAATGTATATATGACTTGAGCAGCTGAAGAGAATTAAGATCAAGCTACTCAGAAGGCCTTGATTACTTTGATGGATGTATTTAAATCTCTTCAATATTTGGTTGTTTTTTTTAAAAAAACCCAAAATTAAAATAAAATAAAATTCAAAAGGAAGAAAAAATATGCAGACATACCCATCCATTCTTGTTTATTAGTTTTCAGTAATGCCACTCTAGTTTCTAATATATACTGCCTCCTCCTATATAAGGTTAGAGTGCATACATCTGATCAGAGACTATGCAGGATAGCAATAGCAACAGCACATTAGACTTATATACTGCTTTACAGCCCTCTCTAAGTGGTTTATAGAGTCAGCGTATTGCCCCCAGCAATCTGGATCCTCATTTTACCGACGTCGGAAGGATGGAAGGCTGAGTCAACCTTGAGCCGGTCAGGATCGAACTCCTGGCAGCGGGCAGAGTTAGCCTGCAATACTGCATTCTAACCACTGCACCACCACAGATGCGAAATACAAGCTGAAATTAAAGGTCCTTAAATAGTGGGTACAGCCAAGTACCAACTCTTTAAGCTGAAGTCCTCAAAGGTGAATCCTCTCAGAAATTAAATACCTTGTTTCAGCTACAGCTGCTTAAGGACAAGTTTGAAGTTGTACAAGACATATAAGAAAGCCTTGAGTTTTAAAATATCATATCATTAGATCAAAAATAAGGAATCTATGCCCACAAGATGTTGCTGAAGAATACATTTCCAAACATCCCTCACTGACTGTAGCTGCTATGAGTTGTAGTTCCCAGCACTATTAGGTTTTCCATCACTGATCTAGACCAGTGTTTCTCAGTCTTGGCAACTTTAAGATGTGGAGACTTCAACTCCCAGAATTCCCCAGCCAGCATGTTGAAATTGTAACAAATTAAGTCATATGCAACTTTAGATGAGAGGTTGCAAAGGCTTTGGGCAGTTTCTCCCACCCTCCTGCAGAGTTCTTTGACTTGAAGCCAATTCTATTTCTATCACCTTGGAAGAAATCTTACTGCCTTCCATGGGGTTTGCTCTCAGGTGCGTGCCTGATGGCAAGCTCTTTTTTTGAGTGCTGATATACTAATCACACAATAATCCAACTTCCCAAGAAGAATGTGAGGAAATAAATATAACTGTCCATCAGATCTGCCCTCAGAGAATTGGCAATTAACACTTCATCTCGGAAGACATCTGCTGTACTCTACATTGACTGAATGCTGGATTAACCAAGCAATAATTATCTACAGATAGACACATTTACAACGTTTATCTACTGAAAATATTCCATACAATAAAATCCTTCCTGAGCCACGTGGCTTTTAACTCTGTGCAAAACTTAAGTAAGTTAAATGTAGAAAATGAAGAAAATGCAGAATTCATAGAAAAATAAAAACTCTGCTCCTTTTCCATGTTCCATATTTTTAAAAAAATAATAATAATCCTGCCTTTATTACTTTATAAGTAACTCAAGGCGGCAAACATACATTAATATTCCTTCCCCTTCCTATTTCGCCCACAACAACTCTGTGAGGTTGGTTGGGTTGAGAGAGTGGACTGGCCCAGTCATCCAACAGGATTTCATGCCTAAGGTGGGATTGATTATACTTAAATTATAGGACATCTTTTTTAACTCTTTTGGATTTCTTTTATAAATAATTTAAAAAAAAAGACTTTGTCCCCCACAACACAGCATATAGAATGCTGCTTGTGGAATAGCTTTGTTTGTTAGTGTGTGACTGGTAAAACATTACCCAGTGAGATGGATTTGAACCGGCTGTTGCCCAACCCTTCAACCACCATTACACACCACATGGCACTAACCCAGTTTGAAACAAAAGCTGAGCTTTAATATACCTCTAAAAATGGCAAGATGGTGTATCATTTTTTTTAAAAATACAAACAATGAAATCCATTGCAGAATTCTCTACAAATACAGAACATCCTATGAGAATGCATCTCGTCCACTTTGATAAGAACAAACATAAAAAAGAGATGCTTATACTGTCCTCTGAAAGATTTAACTGCATAGTTTTGCTTTTCTATTTCCTTCCTGAATCAAATGCAAAAAGCTACCATAGTATCATTTAACTTAGGGAAGGAGAATCACTTCTAGCAGGCATGAAAGAGTTCGATTTCCTTCCACTTGGACAGGAATTCTTCAAGCAGCAAATGTGGAAAATCAAATTCTCAGTTATTTTCTTTAAAGATACGTAATGATTTTGAGAAATAAAGGTGACACTCCAAAAACTTGTAGATGCAATCAGGGGGAAAAATTTAATTTCATATTTATATTTAATTGGGTACAGTGTAGTCATCATTTCTATACTCCAAACTTTCATTTAGTTATTTTCCATTTTTATCACATTACAAAGGACAATTTGTATGATATGAAAGCCAGCGAGGTGTAACAGTTAAAGTATTGGATTAGGATGAGGGAATACTGGGCATGGATTTTGGAATACAGACAGTCCTCAACTTATGACCAGTCACTTAGCCACCGACAGACACCACTCCCAGGGGTACTTACGCCCTGGTTCAAAGTTCCGATGGCTGCCCCTCGCCCCACAGTCACATGACTGCTTTGGGGCACTTGGCAACTAGCTTGAATTTACAGCCATTTACAGCATCCTGCAGTCATGTGACCATTCTTTATGATGTTTTTGCCAAAACCCTCCTGGAATTTTGATAAATTGTTCACTCAAAAGGCCATAAAATTGAGTTGGTCCATTTTAGGAGCCCTGGTGGTGCAATGGTTAGAATGCAGTATTGCAGGCTAACTCTGCCCTCAGTCTGGAGTTCGATCCTGATGAGGCTAAAGGTTGACTCAGCCTTCTGAGGTCAGTAAAGAGGACCCAGATTGTTGGGGGCAATATGCTGACTCTGTAAACCGCTTAAAGAGGGCTGTAAAGCACTATGAAGCGGTATATAAGTCTAAGTGCGATTGCTATTGCTCACACCTGTTGGTGGCTAATGGGAAGTTTCCATTACGGTATTGATAAATAAAGGACAACCAGTATGCTTTCTCTCTGTCTCAGCCCTGTTTACTACACAGCAGGGTTCCTCCAAGGCATGACTCTCAATAAAAAGATGGGAAACAAGCACAGTAACAATGCAGTAATAGTTCAACAATAAACCAATCTAGCAGTTTCTGAAGAGGGCATCCAGGGTTTTTTGTTTCATGTAGTTATGAGACCTCAGACCATGCATCTTTGATTATAATCATTTACAAAAAATAGAACTCCCATGTTTCCAGGAGAGATAACACCTGATTTGAGGTGTCCAGATTGGAGGCTTGGAGCATCTGTTTCCATTTTAGAAACAGGCTGACAATAAAATTCAAGCTTTCTTCACCACCAGTTACATCCTCCCATGTCACATTCCTGATAAGAGGATTTTGAGTCTCCCTCAACCATGAATTTTATCAGCATTACTGATGTCCTGTTCATTTTCAATCTAAGACTTATCCACGTAAGATACACATGATCAAGCATAAGGTACAGGTAGTCCTCGACTTACGACCACAATAGGGACTTTGTCATTTGTCGTTAAGCAGTCATTAAGTGTCATTAAGCAAAACACCATTAAGCAATACATCATGTGGCAGCAACTTGCAACCTTCCGTCTGGGCTTCCCTATTGAGTTTGCTCATTGGAAGCCATCTGGAAAGGTCACAAATAGTATTATGTGATCATGAATTGCTGCAACCATTGTAAATATGCGATGGTTGTCAAGCACCCGTATCATGATCACCTGACCATAGGAACATTGCAACGATCGTAGTTGGGTGAGGATCAGTCATAAGTCACTTTTTTCAGCAGCGTCAGAACTTCAAACAGTTGCTAAACAAACGGTCATAAGTCAAGGTCCACCAGTATACAGAAAGATTTCTGTTGTCCTTATTACAGACGACGGCTTGGTGCACTCTTGCACTGTACTAGCCTGCAATACCTATAATGAGGCAGAAAAAAAGCGGGCTTTCTGTTGGTGAAAATATTAACAAGCAGCTTAGGTTTTTTCTCACAGGTGGAGCTTTAACTAAAGGGCAAAAGCCAAGGTGTGAGCACCAGTGAATCAATCACAGATTGCCAATCCACACCACTAGCAAAGCAATAAACATCTCAAGAAAGGCAAAACATGTGTAAAAGTAAAGGTTACACTCAGGGGTGGGTTCTTCTTTTCTTCGCTGCTGGTTTGCTCAGTGCCGCGCTTCTCACGCGCTTCGCACATGCACAGTGCTTAAAAATAGCTTCTGCGCATGCGCAGAAGCAAAAAACAAAATGGCGGCGCCTATGGCACTGCCGAAAGAACCGGTTCGGGGGCGTGGCAGGCCTGGGTCGCTGCCAGTTTTAGCGACCCAGGCCGCAAAGTTACTACCGGTTCTAAAGAAGAGAGCCCCCATCCTGCAAAACTCAAGATATACAGAAAGTGGCACTATTTAGTCATTTGATTTCCCTCCTCCCTGCTGATGCATTCTAAAGTAGGCATTTTCAAGCTTTTCATGATGGGAAAGTTAGTGAATTTGAAAAAAGATCCTGGAACCCCTAATCAAGAGGATTAGAATAGAAAAAGGTAGAAAATTGGCTATCTATGAGTAAACTCCCCATCCCCATAGCTATACATGGAATCTCATCAAACCTCACATTTTGAAAAACCGTGTCTGGGAGGAAAGGTTGTTCTAATGCTGCTTGGTCCCAACAATTCTTGGCAACTACCCATTTTGCAATGAAAGGGATGGGAGGTGAAATAGACCAAGTAAGTTCTATCTATCTATCCCAATATCTCTGGCCTGTAATTATACAACTATAATAGAAATCTGTTTGAAATATTCATTGATCCAAAATTTCTATTAGGATTCTTTTATTTCCTAATAAAAGATTAGGAATCTTTTATTAGGCATCTTTTATTCCTAATCTAACCTAGATTGCAAGTTCCTTTGCTGAGGGATCTATTTGAAATTCTACTTGTATGATGCCACGAACAGAGCATCTGCAGCTCCAAATAAGTGTGAAATAAATATCTACCCGCTATCCAATAAGAATTTGATTTTAGCACTTCCCAGTGACAAGGTAAAAATATTTAAACAGTCATGAAATATGTGTTTCCTTAAAATGTTATCTCTAGCACACTATATGCAATATTAATTGTGTTTGTAACAGTCTGAAAACTTTGATTATTTGAATAAATGTGACAAGTTTGAGCACGACTGAAAAAAGCCTGCCATGTATCTATGTTCTACAAATTTGACCAACCCTGTGTCACATTTTGTTAATATATTCTTGTGAAATTCTTAAACCCTGCAGAGCCACAAAGCAAATTATATGATGGCAATCTGGTTTATTTCCTGTTGCAACAGAATCAAACAATTCAGATTGAAATAATAAAATATTAATGAAAGAGGCAAACTGCATTGAGCTTGGGATTTATCTCTTAATAATTTTTATACATTTACCTTTTTTGTACTATAAACAAAGGTTAAAAAACTGCAAAAATTACATTTCATCAATTCATTCATTTCAACAATTTATTTCTTCTATTTAACTGGGGGTATGAGTAAAATGTTTAAAAGGGATCAAAGACCTTTACAACTACTTGTATGAACAATGAGAAAGCAATACAGAATTTCAGACCATATTTGAAAAACCAGACATTGCCCTAAGTCTTAAATAATACACAAGTTTTATAACTTCATTTTTAGAATCCTTGTTGCCCAAAGACTGTAGTGTTTAAGGCAGCCAGGCTAGAAACTGGGAGACTGTGAATTCTAATTCTGTTTTAGGCATAAAGGTCAACCAGGTTTATTCTGGGCCAGCCGTTCACTCTTAGCCCTAGAAAGAAGGCAAATCACTTTCACAAATCTTACCATGAAAACTGAAAGGACTAGTTCAGGTGTCATGAGGAGTCAAGACTGACACAAAGACAGACAGACAGACAGACAGACACATGCACATCTTTTATTCTAACTATATGTAGAAATACTGATGCTATTGGCTTTTTAGAAGTACAGTTTTGCATTCATGTTAACATATTAATGAAGAGAAGGACAAATTACTTGGAAATGCTAGCTCCTATCATCTCACTTCTATAAGTGCCTGTAAAGGAAGGAGGCCCTTTCAGATTTCACTCCCCAAGTCATTGCTGACTATAGAGGATGGCACTCTTCTCCATTTCAAGGCTGTTGAGCCAGCACTGTCTGAAGAAGTTTCCATGGTCATGTGGCCAGCATGGATGTCACATAATGCTGTTTCCTTCCCACCAAAGTGTTATACCTATTTCTCTACTCGCATTTGCATGTTTTCAGACTGCTAGATGGGCTGGAGTAGGCAAAGATGGGTGCTCACCCCGTTGCCCGACACTCAGGTCTTGAACCTGGGCTGCTGGCTTTCCAGCTAACAGTTCCCAGTGTTTTAACCACTGAGCCACTGCACGCCCAAAAGGTGTCTGTAGGCCACAAGGAATCCCTGAGGTAATCTTAGGAAATACAACTTGTGGGTAATCATTTTGGAATATGTTAGCCTCTCAGAACCAGGAATTAAGGCATGTCCTGAGGATCCACAGACGTTAATTTACCTACACTTTCTATTTTTGCTTCTCTTTTTTTGAAGACTGAAGCATTACAGGTTGTATGATTTGCTATGGTATGTCCTTTGCCTAGTCTCCTTTACTCTTCAGTATTTTGATTAATGACTTGGATGAAGAGGTAGAGGACATGCTTATCAAATTTGGAGACAGTACATAAATCATTTGGATAGCTAATACTTTGAAAGATAGAAATAAAATTCAAAATTATCTTGATAGATTACACAAAGGGGTTGAAAGTAACAGATTGAAATTTAACGGAGTCAAATGCTAAGTTCTCCACTAAGGGTACAAGAATATATTGCACTGTTGTAGAATGGAGGATAGCTATTGAAAATAGTAGTTCTGAAACATGCTACAAACTGAGCATGAGCTAACAATATGAAATGGCTGCAAAAAGATAAGGGCAGCTTTAGGTTGCATCAACAAAATCCAGTTTCCATCACAATGAGTACTGTAAACTGTTACTCTTCTTTGGTGAGCCCAATTTCTCTGGGCTCCCACTTCTGGGCATCTCACTTTTAAGATTCAGTATAGGATAAGGATGATCAAAGGATTAAAAACTAAGACAAAAATTGAAGATGATTAGTGTATTTAGCCTTCAGAAAATATGACTCTATTTTGTCTTTACACAAGTAGCAAGTTTCCATTCCTACAGTGCGCAACAACATTCGCCAGATAAGCTATTTGCAGACCATGAGACTGAGATATACAAATTTGAAATATATTTCAATATTTATAAATGATTACTTCTTTATAGCTTGTGGTTACCATGGAAGACCCATGAAGAACGAAGAAATTATCAGATACCAATTAGAGTTAACACATTAAATGATATATATAACAAAATTTGCCTGAAATGCTTGATTAATTTTACTGTGAAGACTTGTCCTCAAGGCAGAAATGGAAAAAAAAAATTGATTGCTTCCTAAATAGTACATTACATCTCAGATAAAGTCCCTTCATGCTGCCATTAAGTGCTTCGGGCTAGAATTAAAATAGAGTCTAAGAATTTATTTTGAAATGTTCAGTTCAAATAATATTTAGTGGATATTTAAAGATACAGAAGGAAAAATAATATTGTAATCATCCAAAGAGCAGAGCAAGGATTTTATCTGTAGTTATTCATCTATTCCAAAGGACATATAATACTTATCCCAAAACATGAAATAAGCTTACTGTTTAAACTTTGAGGGCATTTGCCATAATATGTTCTAAGAACTAGAACTGCTTTTGCTTAAAGGTACCAAACCCCCCCCTCCAAAAAGAATAAAGATTGTGTGATATATACTGAGACAATATATATTTGAGATATACACAGAGACACTTGATCCGTATTTCACACGCCATAAATATGTATAGGTATATTTACAGGTATAGATATATGTAACTATATGTATGAGCTCTACTGCAGAGGTAGTCTTGTGTGCTCATAACCTTAAGGGAGGCAGAGAGACCATACTTAGAATACTAAGAAGTTTTTTGAACAAAAGATCTTGAAAAGGATTATTATTATCCTGGAAAAGATAACACAGAAGGCAACCAAATAATCAAAAGCTGAAACAACTTCCTACAAAGGGAAAAAAAAGTTGAAATATTGTGCTTTGCGATGTTTCATTCAGAAAAAAAGACAAAGTAAAATAAAATTGTAGATAGATGTATATGTTTATATATAGACAGATAGATGCACACACACATGCTGTGTAGAAAGTGAACAGGAAGGGCATTTTTTCCCTTTCCCTCTCATATACCGTAATATATAACTTTGGGCATTGGATTAAGCTGAACAGTAGGGGATTTGGAAGAGATGAAAGGAAGTATTTTTCACACTGCATTACTTAATACTATGTAATTTGCTACCACAAGATATACTGATACTCACCAGCTGAGATGGCTTTAAAAGACCAGTTCATAAAAACTAAGACTCTGATTGGTGTATTATCTACAAGAGGCTAGGCAGTATGATTTTCAATACAAATATCTAGTGGATGGCTGGATGCCATTGATGCCATATTCAAGAGCAATCTGACTGGCCACTGAAAGAACAGAAAGGCTGGGTCCAGGGGTGGGTTCCAAATTTGTTTACTACCACTCTATGGGTGTGGCTTAATTTTGAGGGTGTGGCTTAATTTTGTGGGAGTGACTTGATGGTCATGTGACCGGGTGGGAGTGGCTTGATGGTCATGTGACTGGGTGGGGATGGCTTGGTGATCATGTGACTGGGTGGTCATGTGACTGGGTGGGCATGGCCAACTTGACGTCACTCACGTTAGGGTTAGGGTGCCTGGCCTCTCCTCGCCTCAAAGGCCTCAACGAGATACAATTTCCCTATCTATTTACTACTACTGAACATCCAAAATATACTATTTAATCCTATGTATATATGTCATATGTGTACATACATATTACACACAGGCACACAAAAATATACATTATCTACTATATATACTGTGTGTGTATGTACACACACACACACACACACACACACACACACACACACATCT
>QLTV01002469.1:1277383-1292709 GCA_003457575.1 Thermophis baileyi
TATATGTTGTTACAGAAGTTTTCATTTCACTCTATAATACACCTGCTACTAATCAATTCAATATCCTATCTTTCAACTATGTAAAGCCTAAGGGAAGGGAAGAAGGGGACTAACCTTAAAAAAGTTTACTTGGCAGTAAGGCTACTCTCTTTCAGTGGGATTTACTCTTAATAGATACACATGATTGCAGGCAGACAGCTAGCTCCATTGTTTAATAGGCTCTAAGTAAAATTTCTACATTAACAAAAGGGGAAAGGCACGCTCTGGATTCCGGACTCCAAGCCCTCGTTCTCATTCTTCCCAATCCCTTCACTTCCCACTCCCAGATCCTTCTCCCCCCTTCCCCCCCTCGCTTCCTTTTCCTTGAAGCTCCTTTCAGGGTGGGAGGGAAAACCAAATAAAAACGGGAAGGAGGCAAGGACAGAAAATGGTGCATGGCTGCAAAACAGGAGGGCATTTTTTAGCCGCTTTCTTGGACTGAAAAGTTGAGGGGACCCAAGCAGGGATGGGTTCTAACTTACCTCACTGCCAGTTCACTTCCTCCCGTGTCGCGTGGGCGCGCATGCGCAGTGCCCAAAAAATCCGAAAAAAAATAAATAATAATAATTTTTAAAAGCCAAAAACAAGATGGCGACCACATGCACAGTGCCGGAAACTTGGCTTCTGCACATGCTCAGAAGAAGAAGAAAAAAATTCAAAAAAAATTCAAAAAAAAAAAAAGAAGAAGAAAGCCAAAAACAAGATGGCGACCGCATGCACATGCTCAGAAGAAGAAGAAATTTAAAAAAAATTTAAAAAAATAAAAAAAAGATGGTTCGGTGACATCATCGTGATGTCACCAGCGGGCCGTTACTGATTCAGGAGAACCGGTCCGAACCGGGAGGAACCCACCCCTGGCTGGGTCTCTAAAATGGCTAAAGTACTGTTTAATAAAAATGTATATTTCTATGTATATGTCATACCATGGTGGGTTCCATATGGAACTCATTTGCCTAGATCCTTCTTGCTCAATTGAAATGGTATAATTTTTATGTGATGTATAACACCATTTTGACTATGTTTGTCTAGATTTCAGGCAACAAATATGCATCACACAACTCATTCTGTCCCATTGGATCTTATCACCACACATTAATAATTAATGGAAAACACATGTATAATTTTTGAGAGAACCGGCTGTTCTGTGATGCTGTAAGGCTCCTCTTACATCCAAAAGGAAATGGGGTTGTTCTAATTTCTTTGTTACATGCTTTCCATGCAGAAGGAAGAGATTTATTTATTTAGTATATTGCAATGGTACATTAGCCAGGAGACAACAGTGTTAATACAAAGTAGTTGTTTGGCTGCTCAAGACTGCTAGTCCATTCGGTGCACCACAAAGGGCGACCTAGCACCACACTCAGAATGGTTAACAGCATTCTGCAGCAGCATCCAAGGCTTTTTCCCTCCACCAATGTTGCATTTGGGCATCACATTTGGGCAGCTCCGGCACAAAGTGGCATTATTTTCCCACTGAAGTGGTACCTATTAACCTACTTGCACGTAGCATGTTTTCGAACTACTAGGTTGGCAGAAGCTGAGGGCAAGTGATGGGAGCTCATCCCCTCACACGGTGGTAGGACTTGAATCCCCAGAGCACAGACCTTCTGCAGTGTCTTTAAGCCACTGAGCCACCATATCTCTCAGGAGGAAGAGAAAATAAACCCCTTTCCTTTACACTACTTAACATTCTCATGGCACTAAGGCTTGGTCATTAAATTAAAAGGCCAGCAAAAATAAACCAAGATCTACTTTCTCTGCAGCCAAACCTTAACATAGGAAACTAGAGCCAAAACAGGAATCCCCTTTTGTTTTGTTTTTTTTAAAAAGAAAAACTGCATTTTTAATAAATATAACATAGGCAAGCTCCAAAAGTAAGATATCTAAATTCTAAAAACTGTATAGCCAACTTTGGAAATGCTACCACAATGGAAATGCCTTTATTTCTTAAGCTACCTAACACAGTCATTAAACAAACAAGTTTTCCAAAAGTTTGTTATCTTGGATGAACAGTAATACAAATTTAGCAGTATGTTAATCAAAAACAGTCAGAAAAAAAGAAAGACAGGAATTTTTTAAAAAAACTAATGGGCTTGCATCAGCGTGGGCATAATAGACACCAGCACCTTCACCTGACAGAAGGCAATCAATGATTTCATTTAGAGTTCTTATCTACTGAGTAGAGATGTGAAGGCCCAGAAAAAACCTGGAAAACTTTGGAAAAAAACCGGGTTTTTTCCGTTTTTTTCCTGAAGGCTTTTTTGTTTTTTTTCCAAAAAGGTGGAAAAATTGAAAAAAAAACAACAACACTCACACTAAGTCAAGAAATAAACTGACATGTGAAAGGGTAGAGAAAATTGTGATGACGGACAGAAAAGAGTAGCTGCAGAAGCAGAGAAGGATACTGACACTTTCAGCTCAGACAATGATTCTGATTAAATGTCCATTGAAACTTAGTCCCACTCTCTTCTTAACACTTCCCCCATCTTCAATTCTTTTTATGAGAATGGGGTTTTTATTTTTATTTAATACTGTGGAGAGGAAATATGAAAAATTGTTACTTTTGGTTTTGAAAATTGTTTTGTGGAGGCTTTTTGGCTGTTCCACATAAACTAGTAAGCAGTTCAGGAGATTGTTGCTCCCTTTGTTACAAATAAATATTATAAAAAAGTAAATTCTGTTTGTGATAATTGTTTGGCTACACTATATTTTTAATATGCTACTTGTGATAATTTTATGCCAAGTCAAATTGTCCATAGTCATATTTTATGTTCCTAAAGTAACAGAATGACTTTCAATCTTAAAAAGACAAAAAAAGTGCTAATGTAGCATTTTTTTCAATTTTTCCGAAAATTTCCGTTTCCCCCCCCCCAAAAAAATGGGGAAAAAAACAGGTTTTTTTTCCGAGCTTCAGAATTTCCGGAAATTTTACATCTCTACTACTGAGTATACTACTAAAACTCTTGTGTCTGTTGGATTGTTTGTAACCTTCAATTGAGCAAAAAGTTGCATGATAGAGCAACAATTTTTGAAATCAACATACCTCAAATAGGGTAAATTTACAGAATGTGTCCAAAATCCAGGATCCATCATTCCCATGGGACTGAAATTTGGCAAAGGTATGGCCACTTCAGTGCTGCACCTCTACTGTGGTCAGTCGCAGTCATGTGATCATCATTTCCAATGCTCCCTGGCAGCTTGACCCTTAGATGTGCTAGGCACCTGCACAGCTCACCTGTGGCAACTCCAGTTTTCGAACTAAGAATTCTGTCTCCTCTCTTAGGGGCATCCATATTGGAACAACCAGAAATTAACCGAGGTCCACACATATGGACTATGTATCAATAGTTAGTCTTTTTTTTTTTTCAGATATCCTGCAGATCCAGTTTGGCACTGGAATATATCCGCAAGCCTTAGCAGATTTTCGCAACATGGCAATTTTATAAAATCATGCTTTGCACATAAGTAACCGTATTTTTCGGACTATAAGACGCACCGGTGTATAAGACGCACCAAGATTTCGAAGAGGTAAGTAAGAAAAAAAAGTTTTTGTCCTCCCTGGCCCCCAGGAGCACTCTGCAGGCCTCCCAAACCCTCTGCACACCCCATTTTTTGCAAAAATGGGTGGAAAACGGACCCGTTTTTGCAAAAAATGGGGTGCGCAGAGGGTTTGGGAGGCCTGTAGAGTGCTCCTGGGGGCCAGGGAGGACAAAAACCTTTTTTTCTTATTTACCTTTTAGAAATCTTGGTGCGTATTATACACAGGTGCGTCTTATAGTAAGAGTATAAGAGGGTGGAAATATTGGTGCGTCTCTTCTGGGAGCTGGGGGAAGGCAAAAACACCCCCGTTTTTGCAAAAAATGGCCCATTTTTTGCCCATTTTTTACCTGTTTTTCCCAAAAACAGGGGCGTTTTTGCCTTCCCCCAGCCCCCAGAAGCACTCTGCAGGCCTCCCAAACCCTCTGCGCACCCCGTTTTTGCGAAAAATTGGCCCATTTTTTGCAAAAATGGGATGCGGTGCGGGGCTTCGGGAGGCCAAAAATGGCTGTATTCGGTGTAAAAGACGCACCAACATTTTCACCCTCTTTTAGGGGAGAAAAAGGTGCGTCTTATACTCCAAAAAATACGGTATATTCTTATTATTCTCTCCCTGTAAAGGTTGAGATGATTTGTAGTTCATTCTTACACTCTGGGGCCATGACAAAGTGCATAGAACTTCTACAAATCACCATTTGCCACCCATAGAAGTTTCTGCATGATTTACCATTCTCATTACATTTTCCAGTATCTGTGAATAGATCAGCTCCATACTCACAATCCACATATGCTTTCAGACCGTAATGAGATCACCTTTTGGCTCCCTGGGATGCAAGGTTTACATACTTCAAGGTCCATACTTGCTGCCTCCCACCAAGTAAGCCCTCCCACCAATCCAATTTCTTAACACATTTTGTCTGTGAGACTTTAATTGAGTCTTAGCATAGAAACAGAGATTTGCTGTGTAAAACTTAGAAGTCTGTGATTTACTGTTGAGTCATGACTAAGGAGTTGGACGCTAACTGGCACCAAAACAAGACAAAACTGAATATCATCTCTGGCAACATCCAGTCTGAAACATTTTTGTGGATAATATGTATGACATGGAGCCTTATTAATCAGATTAATTAGGGGATAGGAGTATGAAAGGAAAAGTTATAGGAAACTGGATTTATTTCAGCATCCAATTTACTGGTAAATTTGTTAGGAGGGTATGAATTCCTGAATCCTCTACCTCAGTATTCCTCTAAGCAACTTTAAGATGTGGGGACTTCAACTCCCAGAATTTCCCAACCAGCAAAGCTGAGAAACACTGCTCTAACTAGTGTTGATGCAGTAAATAAAGCTACCTGTTTTCCTGACAAACAATGAATATGCAGATGTTCTGGATTGTACTATTTTGTAAATTGCCAACCCATCTCAGGTTTTCAGAGGTCTATTACTATGTGCTAGTCTGGTATTACACTTAAACTACTGAGGGAAATGACATTGAATTTTCTATCTCATCAGTTTTAACACTATTAAAAATTTAGGGAACTAGTAGAATTATAGCTTAAGCTTTGTTCAAGATAATTAAATTGCGTTCTTGTGCACACTTAGAATTAAAAGTATTGATTGCTTAACAAGTGATATGAAAGGGTGACCTGTATTTCAAAGTCTGAGCTAACCATTAGAAACACACACACACACACACACACACACACACACACACACACACACACACACACACACACACACACACATATATATACATGCCATGTTTCCCCGAAAATAAGAACCTGTCTTCTATTTTTTTGAACCCTGAAATAAGCGTTTGGCCTTATTGCCATGCACTCAAAAGCCCCTTATTATCAGGGGATGTCTTATTTTGGGGGAAATAGTGTGTGTGTGTGTGTATGTGTGTGTATGTGTGTGTGTGTGTGTGTGCGCGCGCGCGCGCGCGCACACACACACACACACACACACACATCATTTTGCTCTCAAGGAACACATATTTTTCTTTTTCACTCAGGTTTTATGTGAAGACAAACACTGAAACTGTATCAAACCAATCTGAAATCAAATACTACTACCGAATTTTATTCTTTAAAAAATGCAAACCAGGGAAGGCAAACTCCAAAACGTAAGAATCAGATTTTTGAGGAGCAAAATTCCTGGAATAGGAACATACCTTTTTCAGTCAAAAGACAAAGGACACAGTGGAATTGTCAAAATCAGTTTTTGTTTTTTAACCAGTCTCCTTTTCCTTTTCCCCTAACATTTAGGGAACAAAGATCAGAGATTCACCATGTGATCAATAATTTTTATTGTGTCTGCCTGAAGGAACTTCTGTTGTATACATAGTAGATTCTGTACCATGCAGAATCTAAATGAGACTAAGATCTTCAAAACAGAGTTCTCTCTCTTGATTTGGGGAAATGGTAAATATTTCTATATTACTTCCACCATTACTACACCACTGGACTATCAATAGCTTGCTTTCCTAACTTTGAGTAACCTGATTATAACTTTTTAAAAGTCACATGTGTGTGTGTGTGTCTGTGTATCTACCAAAAGAATGTATTTCAACGATTGTAAGTGTTTACATGGTTAAGACAATACAGGGATCAATATATAGATTCATCTCCAGTCTTTAAAAACAAATTGAAGATTTGTTTAAATAGAAGTTGATATATACTGTTGGTCCATAGACTGGATTGGATAGATTCATTCAATGAGTGTTTCAACTAGGGTGAAAGGGGCATCTATCCTAATCATAAACATTTTTTTAGGTTCAACATTCTATAACAGATAAGAATGGACTTTTTAAATTAAAATATAATTTTAATTAAGGTCTCGGATATAATTGTTATAACTAATATTTATGGATTTAATTTTGACTTCCCCACCATGTTTCATGAGTGCTTTTATTATTTAGATATCTCCCACAATTCTATTATTATGGGGGAGACCTCAGTGAGTTATTGGATCCTGAACTTGACAGCAATAATCCCACTCATAAAAAAACAATGAGTGAAAATTCTAAATTGAACATATACGCATCCTATAAGAAGGAATATAACATATGCATGAGACTAATTTGAAAAATAACTTCAGATGGCTACATATCCTACTACCAACGTATGTAGGGAGTTACAATGGACTGAGTATAATGTAATGATACTTTATCACAATGAACTGAAATTGTTTTAACATGCTTACATTAGAGGTGTTAGGAAAATGGTGAAAGACTCTGACTGGATCAGCTTGGTGTTGGTTTGTCCTTTATCTTCACAACAAAAAGGTAACTTGCATAAATCAGCATATATCATACTGGACTAGGATTTCAGATATGCCCTTATACATATGTTCTAAATATATTTTCCATTTTTTCCATTCCATGTATGTTTTGTAACTGCCTTTCCTAATATTGTTATATGTCAGAGGTCTTCAAACTTGGCAACTTTAAGACTTGTGGACTTCAACATAGCTGGCTGGAGAATTCTGGGAGTTGAAGTCCACAAGTCTTAAAGTTGCCAAGTTTGGGGACCCCTGTTATATGTTATAACATTTGCAGTTTGGGATCACACAATAATCTGTGATCAGGGTACAAAAGAACTTTGAAAAGTTGTGGAATTTTGTTTTATAAGAGGAACTCCTCCACATCTGTTGGAAAGTTGTTAAAGAGAGGGAAGTAAAGTAAAGGAAGCCTTTTTATCCTGAGAGCTTCTGATTATTCCTGAAGCCCATTGCTTTAATATTCTACAGTCAGCTGTAAGAAGGAAACCAGTGTTTCTTGCCTATACATACTGATCATCTGGGCTCCAACCAGCAAGCAAGAATTGTTTGGTCCTTGCAAAATTGTCAGATTGCCACAGAAAGTGGATTTGGAGAAGAACATTATACTTCCTCTGAAAAGATCTCATACATTCATATCAAAAAAGCTGATGGGAACACCATAGCCAAAGAAATGTGGTTCCCCTTCTTCATTATCTAGAAACTTTTTTCATGTCAATACTGACGATGGATTATATCCAACTCTCTCACATATTGAATAACCTTCTAGAAGAGCATGGAAAGTAATGGGTTGGAATGTCACAAAGCAGAATAGTCTCTAAAAATGTTCTTCCTATTCCTTAAAAGAAAAGAATTCATACTCATGAAAGCTTATTTTCTGTGCAGGTTCACTTTTAGAGGCATATCATTAGACCTAATCTAGAAAATATATTTATCAATTTTATTCAACCATTAAACTACATAAGAGACCATTTAAATTTTTTTAAACTTATTTATGAACTATTATAAATTTAATTTTTTAAAACTTACTTATGAACTATATTAGACTTCCAATATTTTATATTTAATATGCCACATTTACAAGCAGTTTCTTTCAGTCTTATTTCTAAAGGTTGCATTACGGTTTAAATGTACAATTTTAAAATACATTTAAATCCCAAACCCTCTCTTGTTTTGCATACCAACCCATTAAAAGTCTTACTACTTACTACTGAAAATAGTGTGAGTGTACAAAACAATACTCCAAACACACTGAAGTACAGAGTTGAAAATAAGGACCAAAATAAAGAGCATTTTTGATGCACATGTTCATGGGCAGCATATCAGCTTTTCATTTTGTTTCATTTTGATTTTTTACAATCTAGTAATAATAAAATGAGCACAAGGATGGTTTCAGTTCATTACTACTTTGATGATAGTTTTTACATTTGCAATCCACACTGCATTCTTTGAGAGTATTTTGTTAGACCATTAAATGATGAATATAATTATCTATTATTGCCTTACACTGACACCTGGTGGAGGATTGCAACCTATTTACTCAATGGCACTGGAGTGAAATTTACAAGCAACTTAAAATACTTTAAAGGCCAAATGAAAACAACCTTATGCAATTTAAAGTACTACTCTTTCTCCCTTAGAAACTAATAATTTCAAACAAGATTTATATATCCAATTAACTGCTCCATGCTGTATACATTTCTATGTGACAAACGCAAGTGGAATTCCATTTCCAATGTACAACCTTTAAATATTCCATTAGTAAGTGATATATTTCACTGTAAGCTTCCATAGCATAGCATTCCATTCCAAAAATAAAATATTCTGAATTAACTTTCCTCCTTAGGATGAAAGATTCATGTCTTTATATAAGGAAAAACTATATTAAATTTATACATGTCCACAGCAACTTTTTACTTAAATTTGTAGGATTTAACAAAGCTATACTATATGTTTACACACTATTTCTGTGCAAATAAGATCTGATCTTTGCTCAAGAGAGTTGGCAGTTTCATATTACAATTGTTTTTGTAATTGAAAAAATGCAAAAATGCCAAACAACCATTCTTGAAAAGTTGCATCTGTAATAGAATTGTCTGATTTACTGCATAACTTCTGAATCTTTTTCTGTTTCCGCCATATGTCCCAGAAGTAATGAAAATAAAAGTGGGCTATCATCCAAGATTCTAACACATTTCCATTCTGTTCATACATATGTAATGATAGAAAATCATTATTCACAATAAATCACTGTTTCACACTGAAGACGCTAGTAACGATTAAATCCGAAAATAAGGATTTCACAAGTTCTACCCCACACAATCAAATGTTTTTCTACTCTGATATTTATAATTAATTCATGTTTGTTCCAAGAATGATCCAAAGTTTTCTTTTGTTTAGTTTTTAAAAAGGCTACTTTAATTTTCCAATAACCTTCCAGAAGCACCTTGTTGACCTGCTCTTTCCCACTCCAATTCTGGTTTAAACATGACTTTTAGTGCACAATTTCAAATTTGAAGTTAGTGAACTTAATGATATAGTTGAAGATCACTAAGTTAATTTTCCACATTCCAAAAACCACTTCTACAAAATCAAAGTCTCACAATAGTGGAGTTTGTGAAGCAGTAATTTTAACACTCCAAAAAGGAAAATAAAAATTCTGTTAAGAGCAATAAAA
Organism: Thermophis baileyi; assembly: GCA_003457575.1. Classification (NCBI taxonomy): domain Eukaryota; kingdom Metazoa; phylum Chordata; class Lepidosauria; order Squamata; family Dipsadidae; genus Thermophis; species Thermophis baileyi. Next base: position 1,286,913 of record QLTV01002469.1, read on the forward strand.
GTTACTGTCAAAAGCTCTGGGTCACCACTGGTTTCTTTGGCATGAGAAGTCATGCCTTATTTGTAACTTTTTAATAGAAAATTCAAACAGGAAAAAGGTAAAATTGCTAACAGAAAAAAATCATATGATAAATGAAGGTTTAGTTGTAAATCTGCAAATGGCAGATACTCCTTTCTAAGGCATTAACTTCCACAACGTATTACTTCACTGTGAAAAAGAATGGTTAGACTAGACTAAGCATTTAAGTTAACTTTGCACATCGGAGAACTTCCAACAATACCTCCCTATGACTTTAAAAAAAGAAAAGTAAGAAACTAGCTATACAGCTCTATAATTGGAGTAAGTATATACAAAAACATATTTCTAATGACTGGCATTAGACCTGTTTGGAAAAATATATTCCTATCAGAATTCCCAAACAATGTGTGCTTGTAATGGAATTAGCAGTCCTACTTTTTAGTTTTGACTCACCTTGCAAAGCTTTTGATAACGTGGTGATGAAACTGCCATTCTCTGCAAGCGATGTAGCAATACCACAACTTTCTGCAGTGATGTTCTCACCACCGCCATCATTTTAAGTTTGCCACACTTCTGAAGGCACCTCAGAATTTGCATTATAAATGAAGAGCACCCAGCATTTTCTCTCGGTAGCTGGACAATGATTTGCCAGCTTTCTGAGCATGCTCGCTTCCAAAACAGCTTTTCCAAGGGACAGACTCAAAGGCATAGGCAATAAGCATCATGCTAAAAGTATTCCTTCTTCTAGAGAGCCAAATACACACAAAAAGCAAAGCCTGCCTGCATCCTCAAAGGCTGGATATGTTTAGCAGGTCCAGAAAGAGAGAAGTTGTTGATCAGAGAGAGATGCCTGCTTCAAAGTGGAGAACTACATACCAGCAAACGTTGATTAATTGACGAGGTAGAACTGCAGAGATGAAGCACAATTCCTCCGGGAAGCCTGCTCTGACATCATCATAATAGTTCTCCTCTTGGATAGGCTTCATAGAAAAACAGGGAATGGCATTCCTTCCCTCACTCCGGAGGAAGATGCTGTCACCCTCACACTGAAAGCAGCTCTGCCAGAGCTGCGGAGCAAGTGAATCACACAGCCTGCTCTAAATCTTATAAGAACAGAGGGATACCTGCCCTAATTATAGCAGCCATACATTAAAAGACAATAAATCACATAGTGGCTGCTCTCCAAAAGCTAGATTATTGTCCACAAAAGGAAGAGCTACAGGGGCAAAACCCTATCTTGTAAAAACTCTCCTCAGCTAATTTGCCTCGAGAGCTCCCAGAAGAAGAATGCTACATTTCAGAAGTATGAACGTACAATAGTTCTGGTGAAATCTCCTACTAGAGCTTCTCCACTGAGCAAGAGACAGAAAGATTTTTTTTAATTGGTTTTATATATATTTGATTACTCTACCTTCTTGTCTCCTCCGTGGTCAGGATCTTCAGTGTTTTAAATCTTGGTAACAAACTCTGACAAGTAGTATCATTGAACCTCTCTTGCTGCGAGAGACAATGTGAGTTTAGCAGCAAGAACATACTCCCATTGTGGCAAGTGCTATCACATGTTACATCATGTTTAAAAAAAGGCAGAGGATGCTGTAAGATAGCTTAAGCACCATCAATCTAAATGTAATCAGGCCAGTACCCAAGAGAGTAATGCCTAGGAACCCTAATATGTTACCTTGACTTAAGAAAGATGGGATAGATCATCAAGACATATAGAACTTCAATAGGAATCTTGGTTTCTGACAATTGGGCAGCAAGTTTCATCTTATTTCATCTCTGTGCTTTAGACAGAACTAGATCACCGAAACAAATAACTCATCTAGCACAACATCTTGCTGAACATATCACCTACTTATTACTCATTCAAAACCAGTAAGCAAATATGTTCCACAGAGGACTATGAGCAAAATTGGCCCGTGTGATATTCAAGAAAGAGAGACCCATACCAGACAATATAAATTATGTGGGAATTCAAGCATAAATAGAATTGATTATTATGTTTAAAGAACCTAATTTTAGTCAGTAATTCTAGAACCTCCGTTATACTCGAAACAATTCCTAATAAGTCCAACTTACAAAGCCTGATTTGGAACAGCAGCAAAATTGCATGGCATATTCTATGACATACAGTATTAGCACAAAGAAAAAGCTAAAAACCACAAGACAAAGGCAGGGATTACATGAACTTTTCAAGGGTCAGAGGCCACTCATGGTTCTTCCCATCTGCTACTACCGTACCATTCGTATGTTTTGTGTGGTTGTGTATGTGTGGTGTGTCTACTTTGTTGAATGTACAGTATGTTCCTTTTTTTTTTTTTTGGAAAATCATGAATGGAAGTAATTGGGAGAAGCCCAAAATTATGACAACCTTTCAATGCTTCAAATACCAAATGGCTTAGATAGTTAGAAAAAAAAACTATTTTATATTTAACATTGGGTTTTGCTTTTCTGAATTCCATGTGATAATTCCAATTGTGTTAAAAAAAAGCAATCAATTTATGCATCTGGATGCTGAGCAGATTGATACTTCACTCCAGCAACTGCTCAAAATTCCAAGGAAGTTAAATGGCTCACCCAAGGCCAGCAGCCAAAACTTAGGTGCATGTTTTTTTGCATGTGATTAGAGCCTCCATATATTGATTGGCTGAGACATCAGAATAGAAAAGTCACAAACTATAAAGATAGCCAATTGTGGTTGCTTGACACTAATGATTTAATTGGATCCATTTCCGCAGAAAGATGAGATTTATGCCTCCACCAGCTAGAACTTCAAAGATTCTTGTACATCTAACCAATTTACAGCCATTAGCAAAATCAATGAAAGCTTTGATATACTACATTGAATATTTAGAACCTAGTTTCTTGACTCTATGCATATAGGTCTCAGTGTATGTTAGAGTAAAAAAAACTAATTTGTAAGGTTCTCTAGGAACATAAAGCAATGTTATACTATACATTTAAGAATGTATGACTCATTTTTCTACAAAAGTATCCAAGCCAATAATAAAAATCTTATAATATTAGAAAATCACACAATTAAAAAAACAACAAAATCATCGGACATCAGGAAAAAAACCACAAAGCAATCAATATGCATCAAGCAACACCAAATAAATACAAGCAGATCAACTGTAAAGGTTAGCTTTACCACTTAAAATATCAACATATTTGAAAAAGCCATTCCCAAAATAGGATATTGCAAGTTAAAAAAAAATTTCCCCATGATAGTGACCCACAAGATGGTGAACTCTGAAAAGGCCTTAACTAGAATTTGGTAGGTTTTTGTATACTATCTTACGAACAAATAAAAATATATGTCAGTAATTAGAATCTGCTAGTTAGCCATTTCATGGAAATGACTGACCCATGAATTGCTTTTTATTCTAGCCCTAGAATTCCCAGTCTTATTCAAATGAAAATGAAAATCATGTATGTAAGAAGTAATATTTTCATGCATGCATGCATGTATACATAAATATGTCTGTATGATGCTGTCCTTGCTTCCAACTACTTAGTGCATTAAAATTACCAAAATTTTCCAAGGTCTTGTAAACATGATCTTGTTTGGAGCACAAAAAATGCCTGACAATGAAAAGACATAAATCAGCTTGCTCATGTTACCTATATATACTGAACTTAGAATGTTATAATACATTGTGTATTATTTTAACAGTGTGATTCAATTGTTCCCTACAAGGCAAAGATGCTGAAAGATATAAAGTTATTGATTAGCTTATGTGGAAGGGAAAAGAATGGAGACATACTGCATTGGTTAACAATCTGGTATCAATTGATAATAACATACAAAATACTGGGATATTCAAAATGGAGGCACAGAATGATGGCTAGAATCAAAAAGGGGAAGAGAAAACCGCCCCTACCCTTGAGGTCTGGCAAAGTCCAAGCCAAAGTAAAGCAAGTTCTTAACCATCCATTATTCTAGTTGCTACTTTCAACCCAATTTCATAATGAGCACTTTTAAAATTAACTTCTACATCTTGCCCTTTATTCTAACAGCATTCAAACTTAAAACTAAATTCCTTGAAGCCCTTTGGAAGATGTCAGAACTGTTTGTTTCCATTCTCAATGAGCTATTGTTAATGTGAACTGGAACTATAGATTGCAGAAATAAGCTAATATTAGAAAGCAATATTCAATTGGCTTGCTTCCCAAACCATTAAAATCTGTGTTTTTTTAACCAACCACATAGTTAAATAAGCTGTTGAAAGTAAACATCTTTTACAAACTTCTTATAGCCATGTTGGAAGCAAAGAGGGCTCGTAGGGGATTTTCAAATCTTAAGTTGTGCAAGTAACAATCGACAATGATTTACCATTGCATCCAAGGAAGCCTCAATGTCGCCAAAACCAATTAAATTTGAAACCCAAATAAGTATTTTTACTTCCCTTTTCTCTTTCTTGAGTTATTGTCCCTATTTTCCATCAAATAACAAATATGATACTAAATGGTTCTTTCACTGATCATGGATAGCTTTTAGGTACTATGGTTTCTTTTGTTAAATTGGTGAATTTCTGATTTAGTCAATATTTAAATGTTTACAGTAAGTCCCAATGCTTCTAATTATATAAATTAGTTAAACTTTTCATTAGTTTTCTAATTTTGGAAGTGCAGTATGGAATGCATGAATGTGAGGAAGTTTATTTCTTATTTCTCAATTTAGAGAAAATACAGGGATGAATTATGGCATTTTCAGAGCAAATATGGTGCTGAAGGTTGGTTGCTGAATGAGAAATGAGAAATATATGATGGAAGCAAACAGAAGAATACCTAAAATGCTCTGTGAATAGCTCCATACTCAGCAAGTAGATAATCAAGGATATGAGAGGTTCAATGAATATATGCACAAATGTGTATGAAATTGTGTTAGAGCATATGAATGTGCATATTGTTTTTAGAAAATATTGTTTTTAGGAAATATTATTGGATGAGAACCTGAATGATTTGCAGCAGATGTTAGATTGTATGATGCAACAAGAATTATTGTCACTGGGAGTCAGACGGTATATATACATTTTACTATTATCAGCTCATCCTTCTATACGGTGTCTGACAGGGAAAATGGAGTGAATGACTGAATGTTATACTGTACAGAAACAATTATCATTTCTGGTTTGCATGGATAGAAAGCTATGGAGAGGTATATAGCCAATGGAGCCAGAGTAAACTAGATGTCTTTGTATTTCTTCTTCTTCATGCCTTATTTTCTTTACTTAATATTTCTTATCCTTTTCTGAGCTATCCATAACAATGCTTACCTTCTAAGGGAAAAGGTACTATGCAAGTATTTTCTTTCTGCGTATCTTTCCACAGGATACTGTTTAAGATTATAGATTAAACAAGGGTGTCAGTAACATTGACTATTTTACTGACAAAACATATGGATTACAGTTGTAGTGGAGTTGGTTTTTTCAGAAATGATTAGCCACCCTAACACTTTTTTCCAGGCCTCTAATTAACTTAGAAAAAGAATTTGCTTCCTAAGCTTTCTTAGCACAGGAATCTGCTTGCCTACACTTTGTCCAGGTGGTTTATGTGTTTTCTGATGCTAGGAATCAATGTTCCTTACTGCATCACCAAACTCCTTAAAATAGAATGTTTTCTCTCTAACACGTGGCAAGAATGTTTTTGACAGTATACAGTAACTCCTTTACTAATTTCAGTTTAGTTTTGTTTCATTAGTATATGAATATTTTACTTCGTTCTGCCATCCTCAGAGTTGCTACATCCCAACCCTATCAGCTTTAATATATATATA
>QLTV01002469.1:1298972-1324120 GCA_003457575.1 Thermophis baileyi
TACCGCTAGCTGATTTAGTTTAGTTAGAAGAATGTCCGGTATGATGGTATTGAATGCTGAACTAAAGTCTACAAAGATGACCCTTGTGTAGGTCTTTGGAGATTCAAGATGTTGTAGGATGTAGTGCAGAGCCATATTAACAGCATCATCTGTCAATCTATTTGCTCGGTATGCAAATTGCAGGGGGTCTAACGTGGATCTGTGATGGTTTTCAAGTGGGACATCACTAGCCTTTCAAAGGTTTTCATAACTACAGATGTTAGAGCAACTGGTCTGTAGTCATTCAGTTCCTTGATGGAGGGCTTCTTCGGCATAGTGGAGCATTTGAAGCAAGAAGGAACATGGCATATCTCTAGTGATTTGTTGAAGATTTGGCTGAAGATGGGGGCCAATTGGTCAGCACAGACTTTTAAGCAAGAAGGAGTTATCTTGTCTGGGCCTGGTGCTTTTCCTGGCTTCTGTCTGTGAAATAGATCTTGCACTTCCTTTTCTGTGATCACCAGGGGTTGTGAACCCAATGGGATGGGGTCATTTGTAAGAGGTTTGGCTGTTGTTGGTGTGTCTGGGATGGAGGTTGTGGAGATAGGTAGCTGTAGTTTCCTTTCAAACTAAGGGATAGTCTAAGGGATGTCTTCTCCCTGTCATTTCTATCTGTCCTATTCAATCCAGCATGTGATGGGTCCCCTCAGCCAAGGAATGTTGCCGGGCCCTAACCCTAACTCTAACCCTTCAGAGATCAGGATGATGCTAATTTTGCTGGCCTTTCATAAGGCCATGAAACCTGGATTGTGTGGCTGGCTCTAGGGCCCCCAAGAATATTAAGGGCCCCATTTCTTGACTGTACAGGTAGTTCTCGAGTTTGTTTAGTGACCATTCAAAGTTACAACAGCACTGAAAAAAGTGACTTAGGACCGTTTTTCAGACTAACAACAATTGCAGCATCCCCATGGTCACGTAATCAAAATTCTGACACTTGGCAATTGACTCATATTTATGACGGTTGCAGTATCCCACGAGTTGCAGGTCATGTGATCACCTTTTGTGACCTTCTGATGAGCAAAGTCAGTGGGGAAGCCAGATACATTTAACAACCATGTTACTCACTTAACAACTGCAGTGATTCACTTAACAACTGTGGCAAGAAAGGTCATAAAATGGGGCAAAACTCACTTTACAAATGTCTCACTTAGGAACAGAAAATTTGGGCTCAATTGTGGTCATAAGCCGAGGATTACCTGTATTAACACCCATAGTATCTGTTGTATTTGATGCCATATCTATCTATCTATCTATCTATCTATCTATCTATCTATCTATCTATCTATCTATCTATCTATCTATCTATCTATCATCTATCTAATTTCTACACTATCCCCTCACCTGAATGACTCTGAGCAGTTTACAATAAAACTGGCTAAGCAGCTAAACATTAGTTCTCCAGGACTACAGTATATTTAGGCAATAAAAGAGGCCTAAATCCACCCATTTTTTAATCCATAACGAAGATTTTATAGATCAATTAAATACAAAAATCATTGAAGTTGCGTGTCATATGTCATCTGTGACCCAATTACAGATGAGTAACAGAATATTTCTCCAATTCCAATTCTCCAATATATTATGTCTTACAACTGTTAAACAATTTTTATAGATTTTTATATAATCTTATCTTGTAAGGATGTGGGATTCTTAATTAGAATTTCAGAACTGGAAGCATCCAAATCAATGTTTAAAGCACCTGCACTTAATTCCAGAAGGACAAATTTCTTTGTATATTTTCTGTTTTACTGAACTGTTTTATTTATTATTATTCTTCTATCTCTCCCAATAATGAAAAATTCTTTATGTAACTTAAAACCAAAAATAAGAACGCTTCATGACATGTTTTTTTTAAAGAGTGAAATGTTGTAATAAAACCTAAGTAATACACTATAGCAGTGAAAAGATCTAAAAACATTAAGCATTTTTAACATATGAAAGGCTAAATTACCTGAAAGAAAATGGTTTTCACTTGATACTGAAAATATAATATATGCTAGGCAGAGGTATTCAGCCGGTATTCAGCCGGTTCTGTCCGGTTCGCCCGAACCAGTAGTGAAAATCACTGGTGGCCCCACCCACCGGCCCCAGCTCTATGCTATCCTATTTGTGCACGTTTTTTAGGCCGGGCGCATGCACGGAAGGCTTGCGTGCAAGTAAAGCGCGCTCACATTTGCGAACCGGTAGGGAAGGTAAGTGAAAACTATCCCTGATGCTAGAGATATCAACTGCAGAAGCTATTTCACAACTGACATACCATCAATGAAAAGATCCCCTTAGCAGAACCTCCTTCAATTCAAATGAAATTAGGACCAAATCATTATTGCTTTAGATCAGGAAGTGGAAGTGACAGTCTTTTCACTGACTGCGGGAAGAGGGTGGGGGAGAAGAAACATAAATCCTGTATCTGTCTATTAAATGTCAATTTGGTAGACTATCATCTTTTAAAGGATATTTTGGAAACAGAGTCTGCTACATCTATTTCCGAGTCACAGTAAAAACTCTATGTCACAAAATATATTTGGTCAGCTTCTTTTATCTCTTTGGCAAGCTTGTCTTATCTTAAATTAATAATATATGGTACTTAACCTCCCTCTCCCATTTTAATGCACTGGATATTCCTTCCATTTTCCTCAGCTGCTGAACATAGTTTGGGTGTATGGATCTAGGTACATATATTATGACAGTAGTCTACTTATCCAAAAGATAGAATGATGCTACAGGGGGGAGATTTTGCAAGTCATAGAGGAAATAACTGCCCAGAGAATTAATTTCAGCAGGGCACTTACCTTCCTTTCTTTGTTGTGATTATGTTATCTATATCAAACCAAAGTTTAAATTACATGAGCCAGTTGTATTATCTCCAGGTGCGCAGTGGTACAGCTTTAAATAAACATATATGCCTCTTCAGAAGAAGATTGTGTAAACTAATATTAGGAGTCTATGAATTACAGGTAGTCCTCAACTTACAACAGTTCGTTTAGTGACCGCCCAAAGTTACACCGGCACTGAAAAAAGTGACTTATGACCGTTTTTCACAGTGATGACCTTTCCAGCATCCCCATGATCATGTGATCAAAATTCAGATGCTTGGCAACTGGTTCATATTTATGACCGTTGCTGTATCCCAACATCATCTTTAGCGACCTTTTGCCAAGCAAAGTCAATGGGGAAGCCAGATTCACTTAACAACCGGGTTACTAACTTATTACCTGCAGTGATTCACTTAACTACTGAAGCAAGAAAGGTCATAAAATGGGGCAAAATTAACTTAACAAATGTCTCACTTAACAACAGAAATTTTGGGCTCAATTGTGATCGTAAGTCAAGGACTACCTGTGAGAGTCAGAAGACTAATCAGCTCCCTTTATTGTTACAGCTATAAGAAATGTGAGGCGTCTTGATTTAATCATGCATACCATGATAAGAAAGAAAACAGTCCCCAATTTAAATCATATATTGCTGCCCAGTAACATAATTTATATTCTTCCCATTTTAGAAATGTGGAGGTGAGTGCACCTATGTATAATTTAGACATACATACCTGTGTTTCAGGTTAATCCATGAGGTATTCAAGTGATTCATAATTTCCTTCACATTTCTTGTGTCATCACCACTGTAATCTTGAAGAAGTTTACTTGACAGCTCATTAAATGAAATCATCTTGGCATCTCCTTTATCTAGGTCTTGCATTAATATCTAAAAAGTAAATACATAGTAGTCAAAATCTCTAATCATTTAGTTCAGAGGTCTTCAAACTTGGCAACTTTGAGACTTGTGGACTTCAACTCCCACAATTCTATGCTATGCTGGCTGGAGAATTCTGGGAGTTGAAGTCCACAAGTCTTAAAGTTGCCAAGTTTGGGGACCCCTGATTTAGTTGTTGCTTTTTATTAAAAGTTTATGAAGTTGACTAAACCAGCATTGGGGGGCTGGGGATTAAATTCCTAGTGGTTTTATCCATTTTCCACCTTTTTGCAACCAGGGAACAGTATCTATATCACCATTTCTATTAAGTCAAGGAAAGCAAACTGTTACAACAAATAGCACGAATGAAAATTCAGGTCATATTCATTTTTCCCATTGTAGGAATAGAACTTTATTTCTAGCAGTTGTTTTTCTGGAGGAGAAGAGAGAATCAGCAAGATTACCAATGTGGAGGCAGAAATATCTGCCTTATATTGAACATTTTCATTAGAATAACTGGACTGAAGGCAAAAGGGGAGAGCAAACTGGGAAATGGGGTTATGAGCAAAACTCACTCAACAGATTTTATGAAGAAACAGCAGAACAAAGGGGAAGATAACAAAAGTAGAAAGCAGGTTGAAGATTCAGCAACCTGTACAATAGTATGATTTGACCAATGCACCAAACTCTTTCTTGTGCTTTTTAGAAAAGCTGCAGAAAATGAGAGAAAGCAGAAAAGCTGCATTAAATTGAGTTTGCAGCCTAGAGGGCATTTAGAGAAAAATTAATACTCCGAGATCATTTCCTATGTTGAGACACAACCTATGCCAGGGGTGTCAAACTCGATTTCATTGAGGGCCGCATCAGGGTTGTGTTTGACCTCGGGGCGTGGCCAGAGTGGGTGTGGCCAGCTCGATGTCACTCGTGTGATCAAATGCCACTTTTGCTAGTAGTTTGTTTCGCTAGCACTCTGCCAGTGAAAACGGAGCTCGTGAGCGCCGCGCAGTCCTCAAGAGCTCTGTTTTCGCTGGCAGAGGCATCGCGGGCCAGTCCTTTGCTGTTTCCAGGACAGCCCCGCGGGCCAGATCTAAGCACCTCACGGGCCAGATCCGGCCCACAGGCCTTGAGTTTGACACCCCTGACCTATGCCAATTTATGCTTTTATGGAGTTTCTGTAAGTGCAGCTTTTACACACTATGACGTTGAGGGCAGAGCACTCAACGCATTTCCGTGAGTGAGTGAGTGTGTGTGTGTGTGTAAACATGCATGTATGCAGTAAGGGTAAATGAAAGAAAGGGTACATGATCAAAAAATCTGGGAGACCGCTGATCTAAAACAAAATCCCTCTGCAGAATGCACATTCTGCAGAGACCTGGAATTTAATTTTTGAATCTTTTTGCGGAGCATCTGCTAGCATCACTAAAATCACATTTTACAATGTGATTAGCGGGGGGAAACCATTCTGACTTGGAAAGGTGATGCTCAAGTGGCTTGCAACTGAAGATAGCAAGGAGAAAGATAAAGGGGTTTATTTAAAAGGGGATATATAGATAATCTTTAAATGCTTCTCTTGAGGCTTTTCTTTATTTTATAAGTATGAACAACTGATATTTTTTCAGATATTTCCTTCCCAGTCTTAAAGTAACAGAGCACTGCTTTCCATATATAGGTATGGTCAACTTACAAAGAAAGCTTATTTTCTTACTTTTGAAATCATAACTTTATTTCTTATTTAGACTCTCATAAATAAAATATAGAGATGTCAAATAAAAAGAGCATAAAGGCTGTATAAATCATTTATTTTCTAAATAAAGAAGAAATACAATGCTGGTGAATCATTATGTATTATGATATGTATAAGAATAAATTAGAATATAGGTTTGTAATAAGAAAATATTATTTATTCTTGACTCCTTTATTTTCCTTATAATATTACTGACGTATATTATGTTTCAATAATTATTTAAGGTTCAGTTTTTCCATAGGAAAATCGAATACAGTACTATCAATGGAACAATCAAACATTAAGCTGGAATGATAAATACAGATAAATATTAGCAGAAACAAAATAGTGTTGCTTTCCAAATATATGGAATCTATCAAAATAGTAAGGAAAATATGTTTATTTTATTAATTACCCAGATTCCCCAGATTAAATATTATTCTGTATTCCAGTGGCTTTTTGGAAAGCAAATTTTATTTACATTTTGATAAATTGGTAAGCTTTTAAGAATGCATCTTTAAAAAAAATTAAGATAAGACATATGGATATATTGTATCTCTTATATGATGTCAAAATGATTGTTTATTACTGATTATTCCTTGGAAACTATAGGAATGACAAATCCAGAAACAAAACCAAGGAAAACTAGGTTTGCATTCTTGTATATAATGGCAGGTAACAATACAAAAAGAGGAACTCAAGGCAGTGAATATACCTAAACCTCCTTCCTCCTATTTTCCCCACAACAATAACCCTGTAAGGTGTGTTGGGTTGAGAGTGAGTGACTGGCCCAGAGTCACCCAGCTCACTTTTGTGCCTAAGGTAGGACTAGAATTCACATTCTCCTGGTTTTTAGCCTGGTGGCTAAAAGAATGCTTCTGTCATAATTTATCACCAGTCTCTAAGAATTATTTTGTAAATTCTGGGGTAGGCATTTATATTCCTATTCCTTTGAACCATAATTTTAGAATCACAGAATCCTCCCCCTCTTGTATATTGGCAATATACTTATGGATGAAATATTCTATGTGTATTCATTTATTAACAAACTAACCTCTTATATTGTTTCAGGAATCTAGTATGACTAATAGATTACTGAAAGGATATTGAAATATAACAAATGGTTTTTTTCTTTCTTTTTTTCCTGAGAGGATAAAGGTTGTCAAACATATTCAGAAAAACTGATGCTTCTGTTTGAGCCCGGTATATATAACTGACCTTGTAAGGACCCAGAAAATGGTTTAATTTTGTAACTAGATTAAGAGTGCTATGCAAGACAATGGGTGCTTTATCAAAAATAAATCAATCTCCAGACAAATTAAAACTCTGGGCTAGCAAAGAAGCAGAAGATTTTCTAACTGTACAAAGCAGAGGAGAGGCAGTAAGAGGTTAGGGTAAAAACAATGTTTAAGACTGCAGGTAAACAGTGAGTCATTATCTTGGACTAAATCAATGACATTTTGCAACAAAGGGACCACAAGAATAGGCAATGCCTTCATTCAAAAATAGGTATAGGGTTTTAGATAAAAATTTAATGTCTCTGGATTAATCGGAAAGGAATCTGTTCATCTTAACCAGTAAAAAGCAATCTCCAAAGTTCCTAGCTGGTAAAAGGATGGTAAAAATTGGTCTGTTCTTCCCATCAAGATTCTGAATTGAGAAATATATAGATTTACATCAGGGATGGATGAGATTTATTGTCAGGTAAGCACTGGCAAGCAGTAATATATCTGTGGAAAATTCATTTTAATCTAATTAGAAGACACATGCACCATTCCTTAATTTAATCAGCAGAAGGTCATGAACAGCACAATCCCTCCCTCCCCTGCCCTCCCCAGCTCTAACTTGGCAATTCCCCAAGTTTTGGCTGGTTTTGTTTTTTGTTTTTAAACTAAAAATGGAAAAGAGTCTGGATGGTATCTAAGAAAAGCTCAAGACCTGAAGCATAGAAATCCTGCTGCCTAGAATTTTTCGCAAAACTCTTCAATTTGCAGGTATATCAGAAGGAGCTGTATCACATTATTCGTCTTAATGGAATTAACCGTATGACAGGAGTAAGACGTTAAACTGAATCTATGAACCACAGTTCTGCATTAGAAAGCATACTTGAACTCACTTTGTTTTCTGAAATTTGTTTGGTAAGCTTCTCTTTAGAAGACTGTAAGAGAGCATGTAGATGGATTTCATATTGTCCAATTAGCTTCTCCATTTCTTGCTTCTGCTCATCCCATTTCATGCTGTCAGTAAGCATGCATTTCAGCTGATGCTGACGTACTTCAACCCCATGCTGAGTACCATCCCACTGGTTTTTAACTTTCTCCACTGAAACAGACAGAAAATAAATGTAGTCCCGTGAAAATACACTGAAAATATTGCATCATCTTTATTTTTTTACCACTCTCAAACTAACCATTTAAAAAAAAAAAAATCACTCAAACCAACATTGGGTCCAAAATCTACTATTATAGATTCCCATAATTCTGGGAAGGGGAGGTCAAATCTACTTCTATAACACACACACCCAAAATACACAATATGCCTTTCTTAATTTGACAATATTATGTTGGTTGACAATGTTATTTTGATTAAATTAGTGCCAGTACCCTGTTTCCCCCAAAATAAGACATCCCCTGATAATAAGCCCAATCGGGCTTTTTGAGTGCATGGCAATAAGGCCAAGCGCTTATTTCAGGGTTCAAAAAATATATAAGACAGGGTCTTATTTTCGGGGAAACACGGTATCTTTGATATTAGCAAAGTATCTCTTCTTTTTCCTCATTTTTATTAACTTACCATTATAGGCATTTGCTTTTATATAAAAAATAGAAAATTAGACAAAAATTGTACATAAAACTGGATCTAACATTGTTTAATCTTGTGGCTTGCCAACACTGTTCAAAACATATCATCTACCCTGTTTCCCCCAAAATAAGACATCCCCTGATAATAAGCCCAATCGGGCTTTTGAGTGCATGGCAATAAGGCCAAGCGCTTATTTCAGGGTTCAAAAAAAAATATAAGACAGTATCTTATTTTCGGGGAAACACGGTAATAATTTTTTTTTTAAACTCACATCTCAAGTTCCAGTTTGTTAGTCTTTAAAACCGATGAAATCCAAAGATGTGAATATAAGTAGCCAATGTCAAGCAACACCTTAAGCAAGATCCCTAAATATCCCTAAATAAATCTAAATATGGCAACTTTAAGACTTGTGGATTTCGACGCACAGAATTCCCCAGCCAGCATATTTGGATGACGAATTCTGGGAAGTGAAGTCCACAAGACTTAAAAGTTACCAAATGTGGAGACTCCTGCTATAGATCTTCATTCTCATGTCTTCCTTTTGCCTAGGATTAAGGGGTCCTTGGTGCTCTCTGAGCTTGCTTGTTTTCTTGCAGACGTTTCATTACCCAAACTAGGTAACATCATCAGTGCTAGTGGGACTGGCACTGATGATGTTACCTATTTTGGGTAATGAAATGTCTGCAAGAAAACAAGCAAGCTCAGAGAGCACCAAGAACCCTCAAGTCAACCCTGAGCTACAAATATTCTCCTTTATTGGTATTAGGATTAACCCTGCCTTCATCTCTGTATGCTAGATTACCCCTAGTTCCACCTGGTTCATTCCATTCTGTATCCATTGTTTTGTCAATAAATAATGTAATGATTATGTATTTATTATATCATTTTTAGTGCCCATTTCTCTACTGTTCAGTCTACTGACAAAAAGCACATACATTTCTCTGTGATTGCTGTCCTTAAGTCAGAACTTGATGTTTTGTTTTTCAGATTTTGAGCCAAGGTAAAAACCGAATCCAACTGGGGATGTCGATGTTCTAAATCCCCTTCTGTTATCTGTAAAATAATGGAATAAAGATGTGCTACTAGTCATAGGAGTTTAATAAAAACAAAGTTATTCAAACCAATGCTTCAAATATTAACAAAGAAGTGTGTCTTAATCACATTATAATCTGCATTCAAAAGAAATAATAGACAGACCATTCAGAAATCATGATCTGATGTGTTGCGATTTTGCTCTCGCAAAGTGAAACGAGTGGAAATAAAGCTGTATAAAATTTATGTTGATTCATAAAAGGCTGCAAACTTTCATACTTTCTGTGATCTCTTTCTAGGATTCCAAGATACATTATTTATGTTTCTCTGCTCCAAGGAATTTTGTTCTCAATGTTGTTCCCAGGTTTTAGACACTGTATATTCAGAGTGTTTTAATCAACAGGAGAAGCTTTAATAAAATCCCTGTTGATTAAAACTCTCTGATCCTCCCCCCCCCTCGCCAACTGGGTGGTGGGGGATCTTTCCATCCCCCACCACCCAGTCTCAATTGTCAAGTACCTATTCTTCCATCCCTCCCCCCCCCCCCCAAATCACAACTGATGAAGTTTCTTGGATGAGAATTGAAAAGTTTTGTTATTTTTCTTCCAGGAAAAAACAGTCCAGTTACCTTTGGAGAAAGTACTTATGACCTGGATGACTGAGAATCTCCACAGACATACACCAGTAGCTACTTAGCGCTCTCTCGCTCTCTCCCCCTCCCTCCTACACACATACATACATACACACACACACACACACACACGTATATAGATACACACATATTCACACATTCACACTTTTTCCATGGCAAATTGCTGAGAAGGAAATATCTATTTCTGACCCTGTGCTATTAAACCAAATAGAAAGGAAAGGAGTCCCTGCGGATTTTACTCCGTAGTCATTTTTTGGTGCTCATCTCCATTTTAAGGCCATGAAGTATTAAATCAAATACTTCATCTAAAAAAAGGGCAGCTGAAAAGTTCTGAGATTTTCCTATTAAATTGCATTAAATATATTCTCATGAGCAGTTAATTTGTCCATTGCTGTCTATGATACGTTATGCCCAGCTCTATCCTCAAGTTATTTGTTACTAATTGCATCCATATGTTGCTAATATCAGTAGCAAAGAAAATGTCAGCATAGATTTCTGTAACCATTTCCCCGTTAACTTCTGTTGGCAAATTGTAAATGCCAGCATAAAATATTCTCATTTCTCCTGAAATTCAATCGCAGCTTGCCTAGAGCTGGATCTCAATGATTAACAATTCTTGAGCAAGGCAATTAACCTATTTCATTTGAATTTAATTATTTTAAGTTGAATGGATGTGCTGCAACTATATGTAGATAAGAGTAACATTTCAGTTGAAGGGGCAGAGTCCTGCATGCTTATCTGGGAAATTTTGATCCTATTGAACCTGAGGAAGTGGAGAAGGCTCTTATAGGTGATAGGACAACCACATCTGTGGTTGCCCCTCTTGGTTGGCTAAAGCTGCATGGAAGAGAATATATGATGGGATCTGGACAGTGGTTAATTCTTCCTTGAAAGAGGGAATGTCCCATCAGTTCTAAAGGAGGTGGTGGTGTGCCCTCTACTCAAGGGACCTTTGCAACTAGTCGGAACGATTTTCCAGTCTCTAATCTCCCTTTTTAGAGGTTGTGGAGTAAGTGACTACTAGTAATATTAAGACCATCAAACGTCAACATCTGCCTATCCCAGGGAAGGACTGGATAGGTGGACAAAAATGCCAAATTCAGTCTGAACTTCTGGCTGACTGTGCAACGAACCATAATAATAATAATTAGCAAGATTGTTGTCATGTCTCCCAAGTAAGTCAGACAGGAAACACAACAAGATGAACTAATTCTACTTTATTATAAGGCAATAACTGAACCATGCAAATATGAAGGCACAAATTCCCCCAGCTCCTTCTAGAACAGCAAGTGGAACCCATAGCTAGAAGCTTCAGGATATGTGACTGTTGTACCCATCCTTGGATTAGGAGGCTTTGCTCACAGTCACTCCTATCCTTGTGACCTCTCATTTGGACTACTGCAATGCGCTCTACATGAGGGTGCTTTTGAAAAGCATTCAGAACTTCAGCTAGTGCAGAATGCAGCGGCACAGGTAATAAATAGTGTCAGATATTTGACACATATAACTTCACTACTGCGTGAACTGAACTGGTATCCAGTATGCTTCTGGGTGCAATTCAAAGAACTGTTTGTCATCTTTAAATGGGCTTGGGACCAAGTTACATGAGGGACCAGTTATTTCTAACTGTCCAATTTGGTCCAGCAAGTTGACCATGCTAAGGGTCCCATCAGCCAAGGAATGTTGGCTGATGGGGTAGGAGTAGAGGTGGGTTCCTCCCGGTTCGGACCGGTTCACCCGAACCGGTAGGGACCCGCTGGTGACGTCACCGATCCGGTTCAGTCGGTGCCAGTCTGTGGGCGCTGCCATCTTTTTTTTTTTTTTGGATTTTTTTTTTGAAAAAAAATTGTTTTGATTTTTTAAAAAAAATTTCTTCTGCGCATGCGCAGAAGCCGAGTTTCCAGCACTGCGCATGTGTTGCCATCTTGTTTTGGGCTTTTGGGGGGGGGGGGGGTAAAAAAAAATGTGCACTTGGGGGGGCGGGGCCACGCGGGGTGGGAGGGAGCGAAACGGCAGCGGGGTTTCCGGCACTGCGCATGCGTCGCCATCTTGTTTTTGCTGTTTTTTTTTTCAAAAAAAAATTTAAATTTTTTTTGCAGTGCATGCGCATGCGTGCGCGTGCGCAAAGCGCGTGCACGCCCACAAGGCACGGCCACACAGCGCGGGAGGAAGCGAACTGGCAGCGAGGTAAGTTAGAACCCACCCCTGGGTAGGAGGTGTGCCACCTCTAGAACATTCTGCCTCCAGAGAGTAGGATGGCCCCAACTCTGTTGGCCCTTTCTAAGGCCTTGAAAACCTGGTTATGAAACTAAGCCTGAGGCCCCAAGTATGTCAAAAATCAGTCAGTCAGTCAGTAAGTCTCTCTATCTCTCTCTCTCACACACGCGCATCTTTGCACTTGGTTTTAACTGATTTTATTATTATTTGCTACCCAGAGACACTTCTCTGGCTGAACGAACAAACGAATGAATAAAATACATACATAAAAGTGAACTTGTTCTAGCAACAATGTCCACGTTCAATATATCTGGCAGTCAATTTAAACATTGGACTGGCTTTAAAAAATAGTCAGACCCTGAAACAATGCCAATGTATTATATTGTGCTGCAACTGGGTGCAGGGGGGGGGGGAATCTGAAATAGGTATTCTAAAATACATTATAGGTTTCCTGGGCTTCTTATGAAAACTAATAGTAAATGTGCACATTCCTGATCAAGCAAAGCTGTGTGCACCTCCTTCAGTGAGCAAATTTATGCTCAGCCTGACTCTGTGAAGCATGGCCCATTTTCCTCTATCAATGCTCCACAGAAGTTTCCTTGGGGCAGAAAAAAAAAGACAGCAGTCCTGTATCTTAACAGAGTATGGATGATGTGCGATCAGAGAAACTGCACACAAAATATTCTTCTGCTGCTATGGAATGGATTTAAGTCTCAGGAGCAAGAATGGGAAACATCCACTGAATTCCCTGCCAGTTGCTCTAAAATAGGTTCTTGGGCAAGAAGGATTCAAGCAAGAAAAACAAAGCAATAATTTACAGAATTGGGCAAATATTCAAAAAAGGCATTCAGTTTTTCTGATTAGTCATTAATACCACTAAAATCTTGACTCTACCAAAAATAAGCAGTGGCAACACTGAGGTTCCAAAACTTGGAACCCTGACAAGCAGAAGAATGCTCTAAACCTTATTCTTCTTTGGATTTATTTTCAATAACTGTGAAATACCATGACAGAATTTTACTGAACAACAACAAAACAAAACAAAACAAAACAAAAAAGGAAAAGGGATTAACAGAGAATATTCTGAGGCTTTCCAAAAATACAGTTCAGAGCATCACATACTTTCATGCGTGCAATCGTCCGATTGATTTCTTCAATATTTCCAACAGTAACTATATTGGACTTTAGCATCTGGTCAATCAATGCCAACCAGTCAGCCAATTCTGTCGTAGTCTGATCCAAATCAGCAGGTGTCGAGATTTCCAAATGATGCTGAGTTTGTGCCATGTTTTCCAAGGCAGAAGACACAAGCACTGTTGTTTGGAGAACAGGGAAACCTAAACAACCAACATAATTGATTTGATATTTCAACTTGTACTTATTATCTAGAATTTATTCACATTGGAAAAGCAAAACACCACAATACCGCTTGTAGTTCATATTAGTCCTCTTGTATCTCTATTCTATACTAACAGTTTAAAACTGTCAGGACTTTACTGTTAGAGATAGAATTCCGAAAATAGCTTCTTTCCATATGTCTAAAGAGCCACCAATTCATCATTTAATCTAACCTCTAGATACATAACAGTACTAGAAAGATTGCTGCTGTCATATTTTTTTTTTGCAAAATCTCAAATCTTAGACAGCTTAGCGAGGTGAGAGAAATTCACTCTCTGATTACCACACTCAAAACAATTCTGAAACATTCAAACGCTAAGTCAGCAGTAAACTGTCAACGAGGGTAAACTCACAACCTGCTGCTAATCTTAATTTACTATTTAGGGGAGGGGGGGAAGGAATCAATTGAAAATGTGCATTTCGCAGTCAAAGAAATGCCATTGATTTTCATAAGCGACATTTACTTCCTGATCCTCTAAATCATACAAATGGAAAAACACACAAGTGCTAATTTTCAAAAAGTGCAACAACAAACTAGTTTCTCTTGTTAAGTGAATACATTACAAGTGCATTTTTCAAAATACATTTTATGCTCTTTTAAAGTAAAAGTATCCTTTTTCTTCAAGATCAAAATAATCAGATCTACCACATCTGCTTCTTTGTCTACTTTAAATTTTACTAAGATGACAAAAATATGCCTAAATGTTTCTCCAAAGAGATCATTTCCTGCTCAAGACTTACCAGAGGACTTTGGCACAAGATGATGCTGATGAACATACCCCTCCAGTTCTCTCAATCTGGTGGGTGCTTCCTTGAACACCTAGTGTTGCGTGGGGGGGAAAATAACTTTTATATTCCAAAAGTCACGGGTATCGTTGTACAATATTGGACAACTACAGAAAATTGTGGGCAGGACAATTAATATTTCACTAAACAGCCTACAGAAGATCAAGGGGTTTGGAATTGGTCCTGAAAGGGGTTGGGAGATCTTTGGAAGCTCTAATGGGTCCCTTAATATGGCATCAATCATTGATACTATTTTCTTCTGCAGTTAAGCACTTTAATGGCTTAATGAACTTCATGGAGTTCATTAGATTTAAAGGGAAAGTCCCAAAACAAATATTCTTCCTGAAATTTTGATGTATTGGATTTATATCACACCTTTCCTCCAGGAACACAAAGTTGCTTACATGATATTTTCCCTTCATGTTATCCCAAAAATAATAACCATAATAATAATTACTCAGAACAGCTTACATCCCATGACAATACCTTTAAACAGCAACATCTGCCTATCCCAGGCCCCTGGGAAGGACTTGATAGCTGGATAAACAATGCCAAATACAGACTAAACATCTGGCTGACTGTATGACCAACCAAAATACAATTGTTGGTAGATTGGACAATGAGAATGATTGGTCACAAATCACTCTGTGAGCTCCTACAGCTGTGAGCAGACTAGAACCTTGATTTCCTCAGTCCTCCACCAACACCATAAATACTGTATCCTAGAAATGCTCAAATCTGCTTCAATCTTCCTTTCCCTCTAAGCTTATTACACCATACTTCGCCATATGCTAAAGTATTCTTCTAGGATATATTTTTGGGCACTGATCATTCATTTCATTACATGAGCCTAAGAACTTTTACATTACTCAACAGTGTGATGAAATCAACGACTTTCAACAAGAACATCTCCCAAAACGAAAAAGCAGGCAGAAAAGCCACATAAGATAATCCTGCTCTTTTCTAGAGCACGGGTGTCAAACTCGATCGCGTCACGTGACATATCGTGACATATCGCGATGGTTTTTGTCTTTGAGGAGCCGGGGTGGGCGTGACCTGCCCGTGACGCATCCGGCCCGCAGGCCACCAGTTTGACAGGCCTGACCTAGAGTCATTAACACACTGGGAAGTGTTAAATTGAATAAAATAAATACATTGGAATACTACTTCAAAATGCAGGTGAGAGTTATGTGTCTGAATGCTCGCACTAATAAAAAGATTCTTCATAAGCAGCAGAGCTGCCTACCAGAAGATGACTACTTCAGAGCTTTTTTCTATGCCTGTTGGGTTTTCATTTTTCCTGCAAGGGAACTAAGGAAATATTCAGTCTTATAGCAGTGCCAAAGTTTTGTGGGTGTGGCTCAGTAGTGGGTTCTAAAACCCGTTGCTACTGATTCGCGCACACACTCGCACGCGCCACTTCTGCGCATGCGCAGAAGTGTCCCGGGTGGGTGGGCGGAACCTCCCGCCACCGCCGCTACCGGTTCTAAGAACTGGGCCAAACCGGGAGCAACCCACCACTGGTGTGGCTCTGAACAGTTGCTGAAGGAAAGAAAGAAGGCTTTGGGAACTGAAATTTCAGCTGAACTTCAAAGGACAGTTGGAGAAACTTAATATAAAAACTGAACACTGTGGAAATATACAATAATACAATAGAATAAGTTATTTTCAAAGATAGCTCCATTTGAACACATACGTTGTGCTGCACACTATCATTACTGTAAATTTAAAACAATGAAAATTTTACTAAGAATTTTAACACTAACTTTATCAAATAAGTTATCCAGTTCTGTCCCAGTCACGACTATATTGCATGAACTAAAGGAACAATATTTAATGCACACAGATTAAAATGTATACCTTCTTCCATTTAATATTCAGGGTCTTCAGTCTATTAGAAATATTGTCTCTTTCCTGTGGCCCAATGCTTGTATTTGAAAGTACCTCTGCTTCTTTTCTATTTAGCCACTTAAGTTTCTCTCCTTGTATATCCATTTCCTTAATCAGACCCTAAATGAGTAAAGACAGTATCACTCATTCATTAAAAATTGGTTATCTCTTATAATCAGCACAAGCAATATGCTTCAAATTCTAAGAGCACCAAAAAAATCACATTAAGTGGTTTTGACAACAAAAATCCAATGAAGAATTTATTTTGAAGCAAGTTCTAGGTTCTATGGTTCTAAAAACATAATCAACCAATATTTAGTGTTGTGAACAGATTACAAAATAAACCATAATTTTATTAATCATAACACATGACATTAAGCTAAAATAGAAAAATATATAGTTTAGCAAGTATATGGAAATCATGTTTATGTATGAAACTTATAGATTATGCTTTTGATCCAGTGGTACACCAACAGACACTGAGTAGTCCTAAATATTATCCAACAACAACAAAAAGGAACATGATACCATAAATAAAATGCTTAATATTTTTTTAATGTTACTTGCCATTAATTCTTGTAAATTCTCTTCATGACTGATTGCAGGTTTCTCATCCAGGGAATTTTCTACATTTTCCATCCAGCAACTAATTTCTTCTAGTTTTCTTGTGAAGTCTATTAATTGCTGATTTTTTCCTTTCAGTCTGAATCAAAAACCCCAAGGTGGAATATAAAACAAAATCACTGTAAATATTGAAATAGATATGAAAGCAAAATATTCCTTCTATAACTTACTAAGCGGCCTAGAAAGGATACAGTACAATATTAAAAACAAGATTGAATGAACAATATGCCTTAATGACGCAAATTTCATAACTTGATTCCATTTCTTATCCAGAAAGGTGATTTCATACAAAAAAAGTCCTCAAATGTAGGCCTTAAGTCTTTAAAATACTTTTTTCTCTGCAATACTTTGTAGTCTTATGAAAACGTTGACTTAATTTCCTGATAGAAAAATTCAATGAATTGACACATTGCTTTTTTCATCCTGCCTTTAATATTTTTATAAATAACTCAACGTAGTGAGCATACCTAATATTTCTTCCTCCTCCTATTTTCTCCACAACAATACCCTGTGAGGTAAATTGGACTGAGAAAGAGTGACTGGTCTGCAGTCACCCAGTTGCTTTCATGCCTAGAACTCAGTTTCCTGGTTTACTACCCTGGTGCCTTAACCACTACACCACATTGGCTCTCAACTAGATTAATATAGTTTTGATATTACTGTATACGAATATGACAATGTATAGGGGAAATGGACTTTATAGCAGATATCATTTAGGTTTTGAGGAGGAAATAGTTTTGAATGCCAATGCTTTCCAGCATACTTGCGTTAACATTTTATGTTAATGCAAAATTTGTTTTTAGTTGGATTTGGTTCATTTTGGATAGAAGACTTCTTTAAACTTATTAACCACCTGCCTACTAAGAAGCACTCAGAAATTTCCAACAGTGATTAATAAAATGCAATTTCAGAATATTTTTCTTCAGTTGAAATACCAAAGTAAACCAAAAAAAATCATGTAAGTTAATAATGAATTCAGATTCCAAAGCATGGAAAATATAAAACAAATGCATGTTATACATTATATAGAATATTAATGTATCACACAAATATATGATATATTATATGATATATGATATATATCAGGGGTCTCCAACCTTGGCAACTTTAAGACTTGTGGACTTCAACTCCCAGAGTAGCTGGCTGAGGAATTCTTGGAGTTGAAGTCCACAAGTCTTAAAGTTGCCAAGGTTGGAGACTCCTGATATATATGATATATGATATGATACACTATGCTATGCTACACTATATATTTGATTTAAATAAATCACATTTAGAAACCACCCTTCACAGAGTGATTCTGGAGAGTGCATACTATAGTAACAGCTATAAAGCTGTTTTAGGGAACTACCTTAGGAAACCTTTTAGAATAAAGATATGAGAAGTTTCTCTTGGTGAAAGTTCACAATGGCATCTCCAAATTTTAAAGAAATTTATCTCCACTGCTACTAAGATAGCCTCAGATCCAACACTTACCCCTGTTGCCTTTCCATGATTTCAGCATTGATGTTTTTCCAGCGTTTATACAGCCCAGCTAGTTTTTCTTTCAGGAAGTTTCCATCTGTATTGGAGAGTTTCTGGATTATTTCCTCTCCCGTTCTATTCAATGTTGAGAAAATGAGCTTATGGCTGCTGATTCCCTCTTCAAGTTCCTGTTGGAAATGCATATATAGGTAGCGGTTTCAGTTTCAACCCAGAATATCTATATCAGATGTTACCTCCGCTGCAAGAAGATGGATTCGTGACAACTGCTGTTCATGCATCTGGACTGGACCTCCTTTTTCCTGATCTATGTGGGGCTGCTTTTTAAAAAAAACTGAGAAGTATTATCTACTACTAGTAAAGACCATTAGTTTGGGCCCCATGTATCTCTTTCTGCAAAGGGCTGCCTATTTGCTTCTAAGCCTTGCCCAACATACTGTATCTCAGGGGTGTCAAACTCGCGTCGTCACATTGTCATTATGTGACGTATCGTGACTTTTTCCCCCTTCGCTAAAACAAGGGTGGGAGTGGCCAGCGCGTGACGCATCCGGCCCGCGGGCCGCAAGTTTGACACCCCTGCTGTATCTTCTCTTCAATATTCTCAGCGACTACATTTGAGTTTCTAATATTGCAAAGACCTTCTCCTCTATCACAAATGCGCTCCCCCTCTCATTCACACATAGACTTAACCTCCGCAAAATAAAGGTCCTGTCCTAAGCTTCATTTGAAGAGCAAGATACAATTGTCTCTACTAGGAACAAGACTTTCTCAGCAGCAGATTTAATGCCTGCTCTAAGAACAACAGGACTGAGATCCTAGTAAGTGTGTTTAATATAGCACCCCTCTCCAAATGAAACTAAAGCACTGGCTTCTTTACTTTTTTTTAATTCACTATATTTGTTTCATCAACAACTTTGGAAGCTATGCAAATAATTTCTCGATACAATTCATGTAGGTTGACTTTATATGTTTTAATAGGGCTAAGCAAATGCATTCAGGCAAAATATGATGGCACAACCTTTGCGGCACAACGGTGGCCCTTTTGATTTACTGGCAGTCTCAGTGTTATCAATGTAATATATGCACAAACCTTTGAAGCAACTGCACTGGGCTTTGAAGGCAGCACCAATGCCCTTTACAAAGCAGCCTTTTAAATGCTTTGTACAACTCCTAGCTGCCAACATTACAAAACCTGACAATTGCCACTTTCTTCTGTGACAACAGTAGAATTAAAGGCTCTCTACTGGGCTTAATACACAGTAATCAGTTACCTGCTGGTGTATCCTGGCTTTTTCTATATCCAGGCTGCCATCTGGAGCGTGGGCTTCAGCCAGCAACCCTTCTGCTTCTGTTAGCCACTGTGAGAGATCATTTAGATCACAATGGAACTGTCTCCACTCCTCTATAGACTTATCAAAACTACTAAATGGAATAAGAAGAACAGGAGAAAAATGCGAAAGGTATTTCAGAAGTAAAACAAGATAATTTTGCACTACAGAATACATACATGGTAAGATTGCAAAATAGAATATGTATGCAAGTGAGTGTGTGTGTGTGTGTGTGTGTGTGTGCCTATGTAGAAGACAACAGATGCAATCTTGGCAGATAGTTTATTTTGGCTTATTTGTGTTGAAAACAAAGATATTTAAAGCCCAACTTTAAAGGAAGCACTATTCACACTTTTGATCCATCCATTTATAATTTCTATCATTTCAAACTCATAAAGAAACAGAAAGAGAGTGCATAAGCATACAGGCAACTTACAAAATTTAATTCCTATTTAAAATCAGTTTGTTTACTTTGAAGCAAATGTACCCAGACCAACTGTAACTCTGGGGCACATGAATCTTAATAAACTAGTTCTGCAAACTGGAACTCCGGGGGTGGGGGGATTTTATAAACTTAGCCACACAGTTGACCCTTGATCATTCCTCATCCAGCCAAATTTCAGAGGAAACTGAGTTGCTGAATATGTGAGTGTATGAATATTTATGTAGCACACTTTTCCAAGTGGAAGCCAAACATGAAACATAAACTTCTTAAGGTCACCGGTGCAATTTGCCAGATTTACAAGCAAAGAGTAAAAAGCTAAAACTAGATGATGGTCCCAGTAAACACCAAGAACAGATAATATCCTTCTTCAAAGAATAGGCCTTCCACTATGCCAAGCATGCCAATCAACAGAATGTTTCAGTGTGTCTTCTACCACTCTTTTCCAGGAAACAATATTAGAGATAAGTGCCCATGACTAAAGCCAACAGACACTTCATCTGTCTCCATAGGATCTAAAAGAAATATTCTTCTCAATGCTACCTGATAAGGCAAGCTACTCAGTTTTCCATCTAACCTACTAGAAAATATAAAGATGTTTTTCCTCTTCTTCTTCCACCGCCTCCTATTATTTTGTGTTAGGCGTACTGCTCAGCCAACCATCAGCAGAAACTGCTTCAGCACTTGGATGGTTTCCTTTTTCCTTTTTCATTTGGGGGAAGGTCTTTCCTTCCTAAGAATTTATGGGTAAGCTAGTGAAGATGGTAAGAATGCGAATATAACTACTCCAGTATTTACTCCATCCATCCCCTTACTTCTGCTTCATAAGCAACACTGTGAAGTAGGCCATCATTCCATTATTCATTCCAGGGGCACCACTTTACCAGTCATGAGTGTCCATTACTTGGCAAGAAAAAGGAAAAAGGAGGACAGGAAAAAGAGTCCTTCCTGATATTATCTGTCAATTAAGGAGAGGAAATAGAGCAACTGAATAGGAGGAAAGTGAACAACCTGTAACAAGGGAAGAAGCTGCAGGAAAGTCTTAAAGGCATCTTGCCTAGAGACATCCAATTGTTCCACTGCTCCATGGGTGAAAGGGAGACATTACAATTTTCAGGTCATTACAGCTGAAAAAAAGTTTTTCCTCAACAAAATCTGCAACAAAATCTTCCTAATGAGGAAAAATAGGAGGGCATTTATATTCCACATAGAAAACATAGCTTTCTGTGTCATTATTTAGAGATATATTTTTATTCCCAGTTGTGAGGTATAGTTACAATTGAACCAAATTGTTTTTGTATCCTAAGTTGACAGGAGAATTCTTCCATATTACAAAAGACTTATTCATACCAGTCTTGGCTTTAAAGTCTTGGCTTTAAAGAAGCCTACTTACTTTTAAGTACAATGCAAAAATAAGATACATTATTTATGAGATTCGAGAACTGTCTTATCCTGCAATGAATCAGCTAGGAAATCTGCTTCCTGTATTTCACCAATTGACTATGAAGTTTAATTTCTCTTTTAAAATGGGAAGGTTTGCCTACTTCTTTGTTAATTTAATAAGGTCATTTGAGTTTCCAAATGAATGATGGGGCTTCAAATATAGTCACGGCACAAATGTCTGCAATTATCAAGGAAAATTTTTTTTTCTAATGCCTGCAGTGCACGAAGAGCAAATGTGATATAATACAAAACTCTTTTCGAAAAAAAGTTCAAATGATGATGCTAGGGACTGATGCGATTGTACAGGTGCAGCCTTTAAAACTATAGGGAACAAGATTGAAAATGCAATGTACATGATGTTTGTGCGGATTCCTATATTCTCATGAATTAATTGGCCCACATTCTTGTGACTTTAACAGAAATGCTAGTAAACAGAGGTCTCAGCTGGCTAGAATTTCTCTTTAAAAAAAACAGCAAACGCTAAGAGACAGAGAGAAATGTCTAAGATGCAGGAACTGATTTGCTTTATAATTTGCAGAGAAAAAGAGGTTGAGAACGAAAGAGTCAAGTTTTTCTCCATTCCACGCTATTGATAAAGTTAAGAACATGATGATGCCACTTTAATTTTCATTTTAATTTAATATATAGTTTCCTCATGCCACCTGAATTAACACTTCTTGGTTCCCTGCCTGCTAGCTTGCATAGTCGTTTGCTAAGCAACTTTGGCAAATAAACAATATTTTATAAATAATGGTTTAAAAGGTTACCCTGTTTACATCCAAACTTAGAACAGCTGGTTTATACTGCAGGGACAGTAGAACTACAAAATCGCTACTACCTGATTTATTCTCTTCTCTGCCTAACTCATCACATTTTCTTGGCAACCAAATTGTAAGTACAAAATATAGGCAGTCCTTTTACTTACCATTTGCGGTCATTGTACATTCTGTTAATTCGATCCCATTCTGCATTAAGCTGGGTTAGTGAATCTTCTATTTGAACAGCTTCAGGTCCAGATGCCTCTAATATAACATCAGGTTGCTTTTCATGAATAACTGCAATCTGATCCTCTAATTTATCCAACATATCTTTTATGTTCTGTAATACAGTAAAACAAAAATACCAAGCAGAATTAGCATCCCCTCAAAGATAACCGCCGGCTGGAAAAATAGAGCCTGATTAGATGGCAACAAGCATCAGTATATATTTACATCTTTCATCATTTGGCTCATGGCTTAGAATGATGCACACATGTAAGTCATAAATGGTTTACTTTTGGCTCAGCATGATGTCTGAAGCCATCCATTACAGCTCAACATTATAAGCAGACTAGACCATTAAGGCTTGCTCAAGAAACAAAAATATTGATGGACTTTGGAAGCCAAACCATGTCTCCCAGATTAGAGAGTACATAATATAATATGTACCGTGTTTCCCCGAAAATAAGACAGGGTCTTATTTTCTTTTGACCCTCGAAATATGGCCTTGGCCTTATTTTCGAGGGTCTTTTTTTTAAGGTGCAGGAGGCGGCGAGTGCGATCACCTCATGGCTGCTAGCCCCTTAACCTCGGCCCGCGGATCAGCTGATCCAGTGAGGGCCAGAAGTTCTGTCTCTCCGGGCGCCTGGAGATATTTCCAGCACACTTTTGCTAGCCCCAGCTCTGCCCACAGCGCTAGGCAACCTTGCAGCCGAGGGCCCCTCTGTTCCACAGCTCACCTTGTGGCTATGGAGCAAGCGGCGACCACGGCTTGTGCTCCACGGGTGTTGCTTAGGCTCCTGCTACAATGAGGCAGAAAGCCATGTGGCCCGTCGGAATCGGGGCCCCCCTCTACCCGGCTGCTGCTGCTTGAGAAAAGGACAGGCAATTGTGGGAAGCGCGTGCTTACGATAGAAGCAAAGCGCAGCCTGTCCCTTTCAAGTGATCAAATATCTCTCTCTCTCTCTCTCTCTCTCTCTCTCTCTCTCTCTCTCTGTCTCTCTCTCTCTCTCTCTGTCTGTGTGTGTCTCTGTCTCTGTTTGAAAGCGTTTCCTCTCTGCCGTTTCTCTTTCTCTCTCTCTCTCTGTCACACACACACACACACACACTTGATGAAAATGGCAGAGGGCAGGCAACCGGGTAAGGAGACTGACCCTCCCCCGCCTCCCGAGCGAAGCGGGAGGGGGAAGAAACTCTCACGGGCTGCCTGAGGAAGCTGAGCTGACAGCCAAACTTCTAGCCAAGCTCAGCAGCAGAAGCAGCCGGGCACGCGCTTCCTTGTCTCTTCCAAACATGCCCTGTGCACACAGGCGGGTACTCTACAGGGTGGAATGGAATGGGGGGCGAGCCGTGGAGTCACCCACCAAGGGAAGGCGCGGAGAAATCACCTCCAAAGCCAGGAATGGTCGCGATCAAGCCCAGAGAGCAGAAAGACTCCAGAAAGCACCTGGCGAGGGCAAGTTCCTATCGGAGGCGGGAGGGAGTTTTGCTCCCGGACAACCGTGTGTCAAAGGATTGGACTTTGAGATACCAAATCAGTGGCAAGATTCAGAGGCTGCTTCTTTCTTGGCAAAGGACCTGCCTTTCCTCCTTCCTTCCCTCCCCCCCCCTCTCTCGGCAGTGGGGGGGGAGAGTACACGTAAGACACAGCACCAGGACAAGGAAACTTTTGGCTGCACGCAACAAATCTTTCTCTCCTTTCTCTCCAAGAGGCTGCGCCAGCGTGATGAGTCTCACGAAGACTCATTTCTGGTGGAGTTTGGAAGAGAGAAAGATTTGTTGTGTGCAGCAAGCAGCCAAAAGGTTCCTTGTCCTGGTGCCTTACGTGCACTCCCCCCCCCTGCCGAGAGAGAGGGGGGGAGGGAAGAAAGGAGGAAAGGCAGGTGCTTTGCCAAGAAAGAAGCAGCCTCTGAATCCTGCCACTGATTTGGTATCTCAAAGTCCAATCCTTTGACACACGGTTGTCCGGGAGCAAAACTCCCTCCCACCTCCGATAGGAACTTGCCCTCGCCAGGTGCTTTCTGGAGTCTTTCTGCTCTCTGGGCTTGATCGCAACCATTCCTGGCTTTGGAGGTGATTTCTCCATGCCTTCCCTTGGTGAGTGACTCCTTGGCTCGCCCCCCATCCCATTCCACCCTGTAGAGTACCCACCTGTGTGCACAGGGCGCATTTGGAAGAGGCAAGGAAGTGCATGCCCGGCTGCTTCTGCCACTGAGCCTGGCTAGAAGTTTGGCTGTCAGCTCGGCTTCCTCAGGCAGCCCGCGAGAGTTTCCTCCCCCTCCTGCTTCGATCGAGAGTCGGAGGCAGAGAAGGGTCAGTCTCCTTACCCGGTTGCCTGCCCTCCACCGTTTTCATCAAGTGTGTGTGTGTGTGTGTGTGTGTGTGTGTGTGTGTGTGTGTGTGTGACAGAGAGAGAGAGAAAGAGAAACAGCAGAGAGGAAACTCAAACAGCGTTGCCTGCAATTCTTGTTACTCCCCTCCATCATTTCTCTTTCTCTCTCTCTCTCTCTCTCTCTCTCACACTCTCACACACACACACACACTTGATCGCTTGAAAGGGACAGGCTGCGCTTTGCTTCTATCGTAAGCACGCGCTTCCCACAATCGACTGTCCTTTTCTCAAGCA
>QLTV01002469.1:1324421-1376056 GCA_003457575.1 Thermophis baileyi
GCATGGCGTTCTGCCTCATTGTAGCAGAAGCGTAAGCAACCCCCGCGAAGCGCAAGCCGTGGTCGCCGCTTGCTCCATAGCCACAAGGTGAGCTGCGGAACAGAGGGGCCCTCGGCTGCAAGGTTGCCTAGCGCTGTGGGCAGAGCTGGGGCTAGCAAGAGTGCGCTGGAAATATCTCCAGGCGCCCGGAGAGACAGAACTTCCGGCCCTCGCTGGATCAGCTGATCCGCGGGCAGAGGTTAAGGGGCCCAGCAGCCTTGAGGTGACCAGGGAAGGGAAGGGCTGCCTCCTGTGCTGGCCACGCCCACCCCTTCACTAGGGCTTATTTTCGGGAGAGGGAGTATATTTACGCCCACCCCAAAAATCAGGCTTGGCCTTATTTTCAGGACATGTCGTATTTTGGGGGAAACACGGTATCTAATACTACGTACATAATGCATAACGGTAATCGTTTTCTATTTTATTATTGTAAGCCATCCAGAATAGCCCCATGGCAAGATGGGAAGTAAATAAATTAAACAAATAAATAAGGAATAAGGAATTAACTGGAAAAATCCAGTAAGTGCAATCTTCGCCTTATAGGATATGAGCCCTTATAAGTATGTGTATGTCTATCAAAGTATGTGTGAATTTTGTTTGATCTGGCCCATTACAACTTTCTAATAATGTACTTCACAATGGTCTTTATCTAATTTCTTCCCATTCCTTTTCAAACTTTTACACTGCTTTTTAAAATGATCTGGTGTTTAGTTTATTAAATGGATTATTTTATATGTCCTGAATCAAACAAGTGATAGGATTGGTGATGATTCTAGAAAAATTAGATCCAGGTGCCTATAAATCAAGACATATCCAAGACAGAACCTGGTTTTTTCAAGTCAGAAAGCATCTTGAGATGTACTGCCATGCACCAGAGTTAAAACATTTATTGAGAAGAATGTTAATGCTCTTTTATATTTTGAATTGTAATATTAGATTTCAGGTTCTAGTACCTTTAATGAATCTTCTTGAGTAGAAAAGTCTTCATAGATTGCTGAATGAAGTTCTGGAGCATTTAGCAAGAGCTCAGCATCAGCTATAACCAGCAAAATCTTGTTAATTTCAACCAGGTATTCTGCAGGGAATGGAGAT
The DNA here is from genome assembly GCA_003457575.1 of Thermophis baileyi. Classification (NCBI taxonomy): domain Eukaryota; kingdom Metazoa; phylum Chordata; class Lepidosauria; order Squamata; family Dipsadidae; genus Thermophis; species Thermophis baileyi. The sequence continues at coordinate 1,325,553 of QLTV01002469.1, forward strand.
TCCCTGGTCATTGATGACTGAGACCCTTGAATCCTTTGTGGGGTTGCCTAAAGCAAAATAAACTTCAGTTAACTAATTCTTTAAAACTAACCTCATTATAAAAATACAAGAAAGGTTCATTTATTTGCATTTCCATTATATTCTAACCTTAAGATTTAATGCTATTTTTAATTAAATAATTCTTCAGATGATGCTATATTATAATTACAAGGAAGTGTTTCCACTGTGGCTAAATCAAGTGTTCTCATGAATTAATTCCTCTTATCCTTTTGCTTAGCTTTTAACTATATGACACATAAATTACTAGATAAGCAAGTATATAATATGGTAAAACAATATTCTAATCAAACAATGATATCCTTTTCTAATTAAGTAGTTCCAGTTGCATTAACAAAAGGAAAGGATTATCTCTGCCTACACATGCTTTATTCTCCTGAAATGTATATATTCACATTCTGATAATCTTTAGATAATTCAAAAATATACACTTCAAGCTTGCAACATTGCAACATTGCTTACACCCAAAAGTTTCTTTCTTTAACCAGATACCTGGACCACAATTTCCAGTTCACAAAGTGGCTTTTCATAATAGTACGTAGTCGTAGAACAAGGACCTACTAGTATATTCTCACTTGTAACTCCATCCAGAGTATATGAACCAACTACTCACTGCATATTTATGAGGAAGATAACCTCATAAAGCCTATTATTTAGATCCCAAAAGAACACTATATATTTGGAAATACTGCTACTGAAATAAGTGGATTTGCTTAAGTTATATAGTCTAATAAATTGATATAAAAATTAAACTAAATATATTTCACAAATGTTCTCATCAGTATCAAATAAATGAGGGCCCATCCTCATTTAAATACGTAACAATATGACTGCATAAGGAAAACCAAAATAACATTCACCAAATGCCTTTTTAATATGTCTTGCATTTCATTTTATTTTATTAAAATATTACATTTTCATAATGAAGCTAATGAAAACTCATTGATCGATATACTTTTGGTATGCATTGTTCAAAGTTTGCATGCTATTCCAAATATCAATCCTGCCCCTGCCTGAAAGCCTCTAGCAAATGTAGAAAGTTTTGATTGATCAGCGATAGCAAAAAAAGTAGCACTTCGGAGATCAACACTTTTATTTAAGGCTTAAGCTTATGCCAAGGAACTCCATCTGCATAACTATCCTGTCTTCCCATCGCCTCCCCATTCCAAGGTACTTAAATAACACATCAGTCAAGCTACTTCATGCTTCTGACAGATGAAATGAGTTGCAGTTCATTAAAGCTTATGCCTTAAATAAAATTGTTAGTTCAAAAGCTGCCACCAGACTCTGCCCAAGTTTTGGCTAGCAAATGTTAGTTTAGTTTTTATTTCCATTTTTGTATCAATTTTGCACTTTTGATTGTTTCCAAGGGGACAGATGCATAATGAAAACATTGCCACCCTCTGTCTATGGAGATTCTCAGTCATCCAGGTCATGGGTGTTTCAAAGATGCTTTTTTTCAAGAGGCAACTGGATTTTCTTGTTTTTCTTTGAAGATGTTTCACTTCTCATCGAAGAAGCTTCTACAGCTCAAAGTTCAGAGCTGAAGAAGCTTCTTGGATGAGAAGCGAAATGTCTTCAAAGAAAAACAAGAAAGTCTAGTTGCCTCTTGAAAAAAAAGCATCTTTGTGATGGTCACCCTCTGCTTCCAGACCACTTCAATGATACTTCAAAATAAGCAAATCACATACCAATGTCACCAACACTGTGATTCACCAGTGGTCTATCCAGTCAATCACTTCTTTGGTTATCAGAACAGACTGGAGATGTAATATTATGGGGCTCCTATGCCATAGCTACTAACAAAAGGATTAGATATCAAATTAAGCACTTTGAAAGATGGCTCCTGCAGCATGGCATGGCCCTATCTCCTTATAGGGTGTGATTTCTGAAGAGCCATGTTTTATAACATTATACCATTATCTCAGAGAGCTAAGTTTTATATTATGATAAACATTATCTAATTGTAGATTTGGATGCCCAGATGCTGGTGATAAAACAATAATATATGCTAATCTTTATGGCTTCCAAGGGCATCTGGCTAATTACAGTGGGATATATAACACTGGAGGTGACGGCCCTTAGCATGATCCCACAAGGTCATTCATTCAACAAGACACACAGTTACTGCTTCTATTAATTAACATTGCATCCTACCTTTCCTGCAAGGAGTTCATATTAGCTAGAAGTGGTTGCTAGATAAAATAGAGGCAATATACTAGATAAAAAAATCCCCAATTGGCACATTTCTAAAACGTGGTCAGTCAAATCCTGACACACAAAAAGTGATTTATTTGTTTTCTGAATTACACTGTTGGAGTCCATTCCAGAATGAAGGTCATTAAGATCCCCAGTAGCAAAGTCTTAGACAGTTGCAATATTGATCAATTGTTTGGCACAATGTAGGTGGCAAACAGGGAAGATTAATGAGAAACTCAAACCCCTGGTCAAGGTTCAATTCAAAATGTAAGGGAAAAACTATAATTTATTAGATCCCTTGAAATAAAATGCCTTTGAAACAGAAAGGAAAGTTTGGGTAATCAACAGTGAGTGGGGGGAGGGGGAGTGAGAGAGAAAGTGTGAACTCCAACTAGGCAATATCAAGATAAAAATTAAACCTTAGGGTGGGTTCACATATACTTCAACTTAACAGATGAATTCTTTATATTTCTGTAAGTGTAAAGAACATTCCCTTGTCTTCATGGAAATGGAAATCAGGACAGTGTTCGGGCCTTATCTGATTCATTATTTTTGTACTTGTAACTATTGAATAACAAAGTATATACAATGCCCACTTTGTGTAATTGATCTTCAAATCAATGAAGAATCTCTTACCCTTCCATTAAGCAATTCTTAGCAATCCTAAGAAAGGAGGGTTTAATACTTCACCTGCTGTTGCCCTAAAGGACCTGTGGAGTGATGCTCTCTGCCAAAAAAAAGTTGTCAGAGGCTAGATAAAAGTGGATAGTTCTTGGAAGAATTATTCATTTTTTTTCTGTGCACCAATAAATACTACATCTCAATATACAGATCCCTTTATTCTTTTGAAGGGGGTTTAATGCAACCTCGCTTTTTTTTCCATAGGAACTAATTACTCTAGTATTTAGAACAATATCCCGAAAGACATGAATGGACAGCATCTAACAATTTGTTTTGTGTTAAAAAGGTCTGCAGATAGATCTAAACTGATATAAAAGTTGTAAAATATGGTTCCTGTAACCATGGGATGAGGGGGGCGAAGGGAAGAGTAGCAAAACATGTCTATGGATATTTTCAATCACATATTTAACAAAACTTATATTATGTAACAAAATATATATTGTGATGAAATGACATAAATCTCGTAATTTTAATACTTGCACTTGATGTCAAGATGCAAGTACAAAATGTTGGGGTTGCATTGTTACGTTTGATTTTCAACATGATGTTTTAATGAAACTTGATGGGTCTTCTCCATCTGCCAGCTGTGTGGATTTCAATTCCCAGAATTTTTATCAATGGGTATGCTGGTTAACACATTCTGAAAGTTAAAGTCAACACATCTGAAAGATGCTCCCATACTTTAAACACCCATTATGCAAATCCCTCAAGACCAATTATTTTTTCTGACCATACTTGAGGATCATAGCTTACATTATGTGGGAGTTTGTTATAGAGTTTTCTAGGATTTTAGTATGACTGGTGGGCCATCTGTACAGCAACACTAACACTGAAGGAAGAAAAATTCAGTATATGATCAGTAGATCAAAATCACCTCTTCCCAAGCTCCTATTAGCCTCGTGGAAAGAAAAGGCATATAGCTGCTACTGCCAAGCAGACCATTATTATTCTACATTACACAGAACTCATTTTGAGATTTGAACATTCCTTTATCTCATCCTCAATTGGTTTTAGATTTACAAGTTACAGAAGAGTCATAAAGAGATTGATTAATTTAATTATGAAGCTCCATAACCAGTAATGTAAAAGGATTTGACAGATTGCCTAATACACAATGCTGTCCAAAAAATTACTTACTGCTCCACAAGTCTCATTATATAAATAAACGTAAAACAAATCCTATGGCAGACTAAGAATCTGAAAAAAAGTGGATCCATTAAAAACAGAAAATGAAAAGTCATTGTATATAGGTTTGAATTATTGAAAGAGTTTCTTAAATTAGCTATCAACATCCTCTCAGTAGGCAGGAATCTCTCTCCTAAATCACTATTACAATCAATCATATTTTCAAAAATATCTGACTCATTGGTCTAAAATCCAAACCAAAAAAAAAAGTACAGGTAGTCCTCGACTTCCGACTACAATTGAGCCCAAATTTTTTGTTGCTAAGCGAGACATTTGTTAAGTGAGTTTTGCCCAATTTTACAACTTTTCTTGCCACAGTTGTTAAATGAATCATTGCTTAAGTTAGTAACACGGTTGTTAAGTGAATCTGGCTTCCCCATTGACTTTGCTTGTCAGAAGGTCACAAAAGGGGATCACATGATCCCGGGACACGGCAACCATCATAAATATGAGTCAGTTGCCAAGCATCTGAATTTTGACCACGCGACCATGGGAATGCTACAAGGGTTGTAAGTGTGAAAAACCATCACAATGTCATTGTAACTTCAAATGGTCACTAAATGAACTATTATAAATTGAGGATTACCTGTATAAATAGTGTGTCTTTTCAGGAATTAATTAGAATTAAGGTTTAGCAAGCCTCTCAATTAACCAAAAACCTAGCCAAAAGTTACCCCTTTTCTCATTGGATTTTATACCAATGAGTCAGATATATTTGAAAAAATATTATTGATTGTAATAGTGATTTAGGAGATAGATTCCTACCTACTGAGGGAATGTTGATAGCCAATTTAAGAAGCTCTTTCAATAATTCAAAAATACATACAATGACTTTTCATTTTCTGTGGTTATAATCAGTTGGGATTATTCTTTGAATATATGAAGAATATGGGTGAAGATTTGACCCAATTCATTGAAGTCGTGGGAATCAGTGGCTATGAGCCTTGATGGTGGCGGGAGTGCCTCTGAAAGTCATTGCTGGGGGATTAGTGAGTTTCCTTATAGGATTTATTGGCCACTGGGAGAAGAGTCAAGTGTCCAATCTAGTGTGGCACTTCCTAGGTTCTTATATTCTTATGTTTAGTTAAAGATGAGCTTTAGAAAATATTCATAATCCACTCTTGCTTCATATTATAGGCCAATGTATTTCATATTCACGGGGGACACAAAATCCATGTAGCTTAGTTCAAGAATTGTTCAATTAGACAGTGATTCTGAGATCACTGTTATGTGTTCCTATGACTTCTGAGCCCAATTTAAAGTATTAGTTATTACTTATAAGCTGTATAGCATAGTACCAGGTTGTATCAGTCACCGTTTTGATTTGCATAGTTAACACTATCTGTCTGGTTCATCCTGGAAAGGCTGCTAAAAAGTCACTTCTTCATTCAAGGTACATGAGATTTGAAGAATGGAATAAGTTTGAATTAGTTCCCCAGAATAAATTAATTACTCAGGGGGGGAACAGTATTACCTTTAACAGAGTTAAAACCATTAGTTTTGAACAAATTATTACATATCGAGCAACACAAACCAAGTGATCCTTATGCAACCTAAACATGATAGAGTTCAACAGTCATAATTGCCTGGCAGCTTGTCAAAAAAATAAGTTGAGATTCAACCTATGTGGAAGCACAAGTTTGGAAACACTGGGATGGACAGCAGGAACTATTAAGAAAAAACTATTGAAATATTACGTAAATGAGTGGTTTATATTAAAAATAATTTACCTTTGTTTTCTCCCTCTCTTCAGCTTCTTGAAGTCCAGAAAGACTTGCATCTGTTTCACTAAGCCACTGCAAGTGACTCTCTGCTTCCATTTCATATGGAGTAAATGAAGGTGAAAGTTCTAACACCTGCCTCCTTTGTAATGATCGAAGCTCCTACAACCCAAAAAGAAAGGTTATAAAATTAACAATTAAGGTTCTAAGATGGGGGTGGGGAACCAAGGGCCTTTTATGACTTGTGGACTTCAACTCCCAGAATTCCTCAGTCAGCCATGCTGGTCTAAGAGAAGAATCTTTTCTGTCCTAGCCTCTGCCCTTTGGAACATCTTGCCACCAGAGATGAGATCTGCCCCCAGCCTTGGAAGGGCCTTAAGACCTGGATCTGCTGGTTGATTTGGGGCCCCGATGGAGAGGCTCCAGTTTGGAGATGGTTGGTGCACTTACATAAAAGACACCATTTTCATTTCGGTCAAGCCTTTTGTTTTTAGTCTATATTTTTAAGTCATTTTATATTTAAAATTCTTCTTGTATTTATATTTTTATTGCATTATAAGCTGCCCGAGTCACATAGATAGTGAGATGGATAGCATATAAATTTAATAATGGTAGCCCTCATCTTACAACAGTTCGTTTAGTGACTGTTCGAAGTTACGGCACTGAAAAAAGTGACTTATGACCATTTTTCACACTTATGACCACTGCAGCATCCCCATGGTCATGTGATCAAAATTCAGACACTTGGCAATTGGTTCATATTTATGACGTTTGCAGTGTCCCAGGGTCATGTGATCCCCTTTTGCTACCCACTGACAAGCAAAGTCAATGGGAAAGCCAGACTGACTTAACAACGGTGCTATTAATTTAACAACTGCATTGATTCACTTAACAAATGTGGCAAGAAAAGTCGTAAAATGGTGCAAAAGATTCACTTAACAAATTTCTTGCTTAGCGACATAAATTTTGGGCTCAGTTATGGTCATAAGTCAGGGACTAGCTGTAAATAAATAATGATAGTAGAGAGGAACAGGCAGAAAGGTGGATTCTATATGTCTCACAGACAAGAGTGAAATTTTTCAGGTGTTTGTAAGACTTCAGGTGGAAGAAAGAAGAAGTCACGTCTAAAACATTATAGATCTACTGCACAGCAAGGTACTTTCACTGACCTTTGCGCTGCTTTGCTTGGTCTGCAGAAGGAGGAGCTGCAAGCGAATTTTTTCTCTCCGGTTATCTTCCATGAGCTGCTGTAACAAATGCTCACCTTTTTGCAGAACTTCCTCAATTTGAGCTCTTTCTTCATCCAGCTACAATTTTAGAAAGAAGGACATGTTTTCAGGAGTACTTGGGGCAACCAGCTTTTGTCACTCCCAAAGAGTAAGACTGTACAGAGAAACATGTATAGCAGATGTCTTCAAACTTGGCAACTTTAAGACTCATGGACTGCAACTCCCAGAATTCTCCAGCCAGCATAGCTGGCTGGAGAATTCTGGGAGTTGAAGTCCACGAGTCTTAAAGTTGCCAAGTTTGGGGACCCCTGATGTATAGCATGGTTTTGTGCATGCATAAAAACTATTCAGAAAAAATGCTGCAGGCCTCACTCGAGCACAGCATCTCTCTGCTATTCATTCAAGGAACCGTGCACAAAGTTGAAAAATAAAAAGGTATCAATCCCATAAAGCAGTGGTTCTCAACCTTCCTAATGGCGCGACCCTTTGGCGCGATGATGTCATCACACCACGACCCTTTGGCGCGATAATGCGGTGTCTCGGTTCCTAAGACCATTGGAAATATGTGTTTTCCGATGGTCTTAGGCGACCCCTGTGAAAGGGTCATTCGACCCCCAAAGGGGTCGCGACCCACAGATTGAGAACCGCTGCCATAAAGAAATCACCTTTCTTTGGGTTGGCACAAATAACAGAGAGGTGTTCTGTGGCGTGAGTTTGGAAGTACTTCCTCAGAATCCTTTTTTGAAGAATGCAGAACTCTAATTATAATAGTCTTATCCTCCACAAAGAATCAGCGAATTCATATTTTGCTGTGAATTCATTAGGAGGTCAATTGTAATTACTGACTTTGCGACATGTAATTTGTGTGACAACACAAAACAGTCTTAAACGAAGATGCCAAGCACTAAAATAATAATCCAATATCAATGTTCCGGATCTATATTTATATCTCCTCACTTTTGCAACAAACTTCCTTTGTTGCAGAAGTAAGCTGGGGCTATGATACAGCAACTCTTTCCCATTCTAGCAATGTCCAGGAGGAGTAACAGCAGCTGGGGGAAATCACGGTTGAACATCTCCTACACTGCCTGTGCTTCTAGTATAATACAGGTAGTCCTCAACTTATGACCGTGATTGAGCCCAAAATTTCTGTTGTTAAGTGAGACATTTGTTAAGTGAGTTTTGTCCCATTTTACCACCTTTCTTGCCACAGTTGTTAAGTGAATCACTGCAGACATTAAAAACATGGTTGTTAAGTGAATCTGGCTTCCCCATTGACTTTGCTTGTCAGAAGGCCATAAAAGGTGATCACATGACCTTGGGACATTGCAATCGTCGTAAATATGAACCTGTTGCCAAGCATCTAAATGTTGATCACGTGACAGTGGGGAATGCCGCAAACATCATAAGTGTGAAAAATGGTCATAAGTCACTTTTTTAAGTTGCTGTTGTAAAGTTGAACGGTCACTAAAGGATTTATTGTAAGTTGAGGACTATCTGTAGATGTAGCACAGAAAGGAGACACGCTGTAAATTTTGCCAAGGACTTCGAATGACGAGAAAGCATTTGAAAAAGGATGAGCTTCCAAATGCATGATTTCAAGCATGACACAACTATACATTTTATCATAATCAAACAAGACAAATCCCTTGCACATGTAGAACTGAATGTATAAAGTCATCAGGAAGACCGCAATGGTGAAACAGCTGATAAAGCAAGATCAATATTTATTGCATGCAGCAAGTGAATTACAATGTCGTCAATAGACCTCCAGGTCACAAGATTCCAGATTTTTAAAAAAAATCATGCCTGGGAATTAAAAGAAAGGGGGGGGGGGGAGAAAGAAAGAAAGAAAAGTCAAGGATAAGTATGATAATTTTGTTTTAACATGAAGTTCTCCAACCTTTTCATCATCTTCTTTTGATTCCATGTGCTTTTCCACTATGTTCAACATTTCCTTTATCTCACATTCAAATTTATCAAGGTCTTTAGAAGCCACTGCAATTCCACAGAGCTCCTGCTTAGCAAACTTTTTATGAGCGTCCTGACTGAACAGCATCTGGCACACACAAAAATAGCAAGCACCCTGATCAATATATTTGTATACATTTCACATAACTGCAACAGTATAGTTGTAAATGAGTAAATAACCTTGTAGAATTTCTCATTCCCAAAACTGAGACTAAGAAATTATCTTTTGCAGATGGCTTGCAGGTTAGTGCAGAAACAGAATTACATGTAAATTAAAATGATTCGCCAAAACCCCCAGAATAATTAGTTTAAGTGCTTTTGATGACTGAGAAGAGAAAAAGAGAGTGTTTTGGAGTAGCATGTCATTTTAACATTTTAAAAATTAAATAATTATCTTCTTTCTTTTTCATGTTTAAAAAGTATTGGTGAAGAAGTACCCCTGTTTCCCCCAAAATAAGACATCCCCTGATAATAAGCCCAATCGGGCTTTTGAGTGCATGGCAATAAGGCCAAGCGCTTATTTCAGGGTTCAAAAAAATTTAAGACAGGGTCTTATTTTTGGGGAAACACGGTATTGCTGTCCCACTCAAAATAGGGCAGAACTAATACAGGTAGTCCTTGTTTAGCAACTGCTTCATACAATAAATGTTCACAGTTACAACAGTTTTGAAAAAAAGTAACTAGTGTCCAACTCTCGCATCTACAGCTTTCACAGGTCCATAAAGCAAAGGAAAGCTGAAGTATTGTGCTGTTTCATTTAGAGACTGCTTTGCCGAACCACAAAACTAGCTTGTCCCAAATGCAGTTGCTAAACAAGGACTATCTGTATATTTTTGTCCTTGTGCAACCATGTGCAGAAGGAGAAAATCTCCTAAATAATGCAAAAATGCAATGAAATATTAGAAAGCAGTCCCCTTTGACAAAATACAATGCCGTAGCATGCATTTCACAGAAACATTAGAGAAGTAAAAAAAAACAGCAATATAAATGTAAAAATAGGCCAGCAGATACGCTTTGGGACCAGGAAGTCTTCCGTACTCACCTTAGCACTTCTGATGTGCTGTGACACTTTTTCAAAGTTCCTATTCAGTTCTGTCAATTTGGGTTCTACAAGCTCGTGACATGATACGCCACGACCGCTCATCAGCATAACAGCTTGGTCACGCACATTATCAACTCTGAGACTAACAGCATCCAACTCTGATGTTAGGCGCTGTGAAGGGGGGGGGAAATAGGGTTATTGTTTAGATCACAGTAGGATTAAAAAAGGAAGGAAGGGAAACAAGACAGAAATCAAAATCAGAACCTGGCAGACTTTCATTTGGATCCAAAATATGCTATTACTGTCTAAGCCGTGTCAGTAAAAGTTCAATTTTGCTACCTTCACTGTCTCTTCTTTCTTGTTAGCAGGCTTTTTCTCAATCTCATCCAACAGAGCTTCAGCTTGGTACAGCCAAGTGCTTATGTGGGCAACGTTCTCATCAAAAATCTCCAGTTGACTTTGGTGACTCTGTAAAGGAAAGACAAAGATAAATCAATGAAAACGTACCTTAAATGTCAATAAAATGTAACTATTTCAGTAGAAAACATTCACAGTGGTCAGTCAACAGCACTTTCATTTGGTTTTTCAGCTCCTTTAGTGCCAAGACCTAAGAATAATTTGGTATTTATTTGTTATAATTTTAGTGACTAGATTTATATCTTATTTTTTCTCCCAAAGCTCAAGATGGCATATTATACACTGTATTCCTTCCAGAGAATTTTTTTACAACAAAAGTTCCAACACTGCACACATTTGCACACACGTGTGAGAGCACACATAGATATGGATATGGATATGAATATGGATATGGATATGGATATAGAGAGATAGAGATGAGAGAGAGAGAGAGAGGGAGGGAGGGAGGGAGGGAGGGAGGGAGAGAGAGATTATATATAGATTTGGATTTAGATATAGATTTAGATATATAGATATAGATAGATGGAGAGGGGGAAGAGGGAGGGGGAGGGAGGGGGAGCAGGATCATGGCCACATCTTGCATTTAGGGCACTTGGTAACCAGTTTGCATTTACAGCTATCTGTAGTATCAGGCAGTCACATGATTGCAATTTTCAGTATTTTTTGCCAGTTTCCAGCATTTACCTCCAGTTTCTGGCAAAAACGCCTATTGAAAAAAATGGATTCACTTAACTGCTGCTTTTGCTTAACAACTGCTACAAAAAAAGTTGTAAAATTGGGCACAGTCGCTTGGTGACTCTTGACGATTGCCACAACTTACTACCATAATTCCAGGCTCAATGGTGGTCATAAGGCTAAGGGCTATCTATAAGGTAACGGCAATGAAGTGAGAGACACATTCAGAGTTGCAAGAGAGATGGCAGTCCTTCAAGGTAGAACAAAGCTGAACATCTAACTCATGAATTCTAAAAATACTTTGACTATAGGGTTACAGTAATAAAATCTTGCTTCCCTGAATGTTCCTCTCTTCTCCCTGCCCTGAACTATGGACGGTCAAGTCTGAAACACTTTCTCAAATTCCCTTCCAGCTCTTATTTGACCATTGCCTTGGCTGCAGCTCTTCATCCTCTTCTTCAAGATTATTCTCAGAGCCCATTAAATCCATTTCTGTTTTTTAAGTTTTGTAAAAGCAATCGTTATTATGAATAGCGATTGCACAGATAATGGCTACAGTTTATTTAAATAAACTTCAAAGAATATTTCGATGAGTCCTCTTATGTAATAATTACTTTTAAAGTATTTATTCTTGGGTTCAAGATTCAAAGAAAATTTTTTGATACTTCTTGGGCATGAAGTACGAAGCAAATCTATCAAATTGTTCAATACATTTTACTATTTCTGGAAAAACTGTCAAGCTCTTCATCGTCTGATACATTTTTCCATTTAATAGGTCAGCCTTCCCCAACTAAATACTCTCTAGAATATAGAATATAGAATAGAATGACAGAGTTGGAAGGGACCTTGGAGGTCTTCTAGCCCAACCCCCTGCTTAGGCAGGAAACCCTACACCACTTCAGACAAATGGTTATCCAACATCATCTTTAAAACTTCCAGTGTTGGAGCATTCACAACTTTTGGAGGCAAGCTGTTCCACTGATTAATTGTTCTAACTAGAGATATTGTCCTAGCTGGCCTGGCCACGGGACATTCAAATTTAACATATCTTGGAGGCGTTCAATTGAGTAAGGCCGTTCTCTCCTTATAGGAAACTTGACATTTGTAAACATTTCCTACTTCAAAGGTAATAAGACCACCATCAATGCATATTACCCTATCCAAAGCCATACAGATAACGAATTCTACAAATGTCAAAATTTGCCATTTGCGGTTTCATCTTACCAGAAGTGTATTGCACCAATCTTCGGTCCAGGTTCGGACTCTACTCCATCCAGCATTAAGAACACAGAGTTTTTCCTCCAGAGAAGTTTCACTTCCCTCCACTAAGGCCTGCAGTGCAGCACTGCTTTCTGTTACACTATTCAGATCGACTTTCTTCCTCTCCAATTCTCTCAGCACATTCTGGAAGACAACAGGGACCATTAACAGAACAGAAGAACGTTTCTCAAGGTGACAGAAACAAAAAATTTTATTCTTGATTCGGTTTCTATCTTGATCAGTTTTCCCAATGATCAACATATCACTGCAATGATATATATGACGCCTAAAGGAATCCATATATATGATATGCTATATGATAACTAAAGGATTCCAAAGCAAGGGATCTTCTAAAATTCATCTACTACTGTGACTACTATCTTAGTAGTCACAGAATAGAAAATTTTCAAAGAAATGGTAGCTTCAGTAACTGGTAAATGTTTTAATGTGCTCTATTCTTTGTTTTAATTACATTCTGTAACTGATTTTGCAAAATCTATTATGACATGTCAAATCGATGCAAATTGCAGTTATTATGCAATCTGATAATAAAGTACATTTATTCCACAAAGCTTCTTTTGCAAATTTGGGGAACTACATATCTTTCAAGGGGAAACATTAAGATTGCTTTTGGGGAATATATTTTTCATACATTGGAAAAATGTTTTTTAATATTTTTACTATACCTTAAATGTTCCTACAGCAGTTTATGTACTGTAGCTGTTTACTGATAAATCAGTCTCACTTTCTTAAATGGTTCTTATTTTAAGTGAGAAAGATGTATGCAATGAGTAATCTAATGCAATAGTAAACTATAATTTTAGCCTTTTGCTCATATAGATTTTCCCTTCCCCCTCTGTTATTTAGGATGTAGAAATTCTGGACCTATTTAACAGCAAATAAATGCCCAGCAAATTATGATTTGAAACTATCACTTTCCTGTAAACTAAGATCACACTACAGCCTAAACACTGTTTTGAAGACAAAGTAAGTGTTCCACAGAATATAATTTCTGTCATATTTGAATAACATGGACATGGTTTGTTGCTTAAGTATCATATGAGGTTTCCAATGCCAATCCAAAAATAGGAAGAATTACACAAACCTCAAAAATGTTTAATAATATCAAATCTCCATTTAATTCTAGAGTTCTCTTCAGGAATCCCCAAGCTTTTTCTCACATGCATATTTTTTATGGTAGGATATATGCTTTTCTTCATAATACAATTCACTTTATACTGTAGGAATAACATGCAGAATGATTCCTACAGTTTCCTATTTTAGTGGGAAGCCACTTGGTGCCCTTTTTCACTTTGGATTATACATCTAGTAATTCATGTGTGTTCTTTGTTCAGAATAAATAATACACAGAAATTATATTGTTTCGTTTTCAACATTAGTCCCAGGCACACAAACTTCCTCCTAGCAGGCTAATGACATTTTGCACTCAATTAGTCAAAGAACTGACTAACCATGACATTTTTAAAATAGCAATCAATAATTAAAACAAGCAATTACATTCAAAAAGCCAACAGCTGCATTACATTAATAGAAAAAGAACTAAGTACAGAGCATTGGATCTGTTAATTTTTTAATTCTGTTGGTGGAATTCAGCTGTTTGAAATAGTAAAGTTTTAAAATATCTACAAATGGCAAACAAATGAGTGAAGTCTCTCAAGTTGAGTTCAACATTTAGTGACCTTTTCTAAAATATTAATATAATAAATGCACATGAGCAGCATGCATATTACAGAATTGCTTTCTTTAAAAAGAATCCATAGGCATACAATACAATAGCGTCAGAAAAAATGTCCCTATAACAGGAAAGGAGAGGATTCTTGGAGGGAGTCTGGAATTCCTTGCAATATTCAACATGACATGTTCGGATGCAATACAGAATACGCTTCCAAATAGATTCCCACATAAAACCAGAAATGAATGCACTCCACCTGCTGGATTCAAATATTTAAGCTAGGCTCAAGGTTAAAAAGGTTGATTTTTGTCCACAACTGCTTCCAAAGCGAAACAGAAGGTATATTTTTGTTCAACTAGAGAACTATTTTGTTCAACTATAAGAACTATAACCCCTCTACCTGTGTCACCTCTCCGGGGTGACTTGGCCCCTGGGGGCCTCCTGGCAGATAGAATTCGGAACTATAACAACAAGAAGTATCAAAATGAGATGCAAACTAAGAAGGCTAAGAACAGGCTGCTTACCTTAGCCCAAGCGATTTCAGTGTCCAGATCAGAAAGTGTACGTTCTGAAGTGGACTTATGCACCAGTTCAGCTTCTGTCACCTCTAACCATTTGGATAAGGAGAGGGAGACTTCATTGAATTTGCATGAGAGTTGCAATGCCTGTTCTAGATCTTGTTTCCCTTCTGTCACCTGTTTTGTTTTGTTTTTTAAAAAGCATATAAAAGAGCGAGCATCAAGAACAAACAATTAAGAAAACATTTGATCAACATTATGTGTGGGTCACACAGTGAGATGATGTTTAGATGGGATCTGGCATTTTTATTTACCTATCAAGTCCTTCCCAAGGACCTGTCATAGACAGATGTTGCTGTTTAATGGTATTAATGATATCTTCATAGGATATATGAAGATGACTGATGGTAATTTTGTCAATACTAATGGTTTTCAAGCGGTGTTCCAGATTTTTGGAATTGTACTCAAAGCACCTTTAAATTTAGTATTGTTCCATAACCTCTATTTTGGCTATGGTTATTTGCCTCTAAAAAGAATTTGTCCTCATCAGTCAACTACATCTATGAAGGAAAATGGATAAGGAAAAGGCATTCAATGACAATTCTACAAGATAGATGGACTCATGAAGGAAAAGATGATCTGTCAAGAAACCACCTCTTAGATCATTTATTTTATTTTCCAAAAATATGTGTATGTTGCTTTTTTTCTTTTTATCAAATCTCAAAATGGAGCAGAGTTATTCTAGATAAGCCTGGACTATATTCCTCATCAACCACAACTACTGGATAATAGTATTGATGTGGAAATTCGAATATTTTCATCTCCGATTTAAAACATTACAGATTCTCATTGGAGATTTAACTTGTGAATAGTAAATCATCCAAAGCCAGTCGGGTTCATATAATATTTAATTAAATGCTTGATATTCACCTCAAGTGGATTTTACACAGTGAAACAAAACTGTACATATGAAAGACTAACCTGTGCTCCCAAATCATTGTAAAGGAATTTCAGTGCTGTCAGTTGTTCATCCATGCTTTTGGGGTTGTCTGTCTGTTGTTTCTGTACAATCTGCCTTCCTGTTTTGATCACTGTCTCCACTTCGAGTTTTACTTCACTCAGGGTCTTATAGAGTTTCTAGAATCAGGACACCATATAGTTTTATTATATTATATTAAAATATATTATAATATTTCAACTTCCTGGTTTAATTTTACTTTTCAATAACCATCAGAATTGAACCCCATTATCATCTTTATGCATACCAAATCCACACTCCATGGTGCCCAATTTGCTATAGTTAAAGACAAATATTAACTATAACTAGATTCAAATTCGTCAGTAACCCATTTTGAGCAATGGTTTCTGTTTAGAAAATAAATCACAAAAATGCCCCCAACATCATAGCACATAGAAGTTACCATGAAGAATAAATGGGAGATCATATGGCAGCTTAGAGCAAAAAAGAAGAGGAAAGAGAGAAAATAACACCCAAGTTCCCAGCATGTTTAAAGACTGGTAATCATGTCTGAATACACCCCAAGTGCAATGAAATAACTCCACATTTTTTTAAAAAAAATACACTGCTTTGTTCACATTGCTAAGACTTTGCTCATTTTTTTCTGACTTAGACTGATCACACTTTAATGAGAGATTTCATATTTGCAGTACAGATGTTTTAGATGAGGGAATAGAAGAGGAACTCATCAAAGTTGCAGATGACACCAAGTTGGCAGGAATAGCCAACAGCCCAGAAGATAGGATCAAGATCCATATGGATCTCAACAGACTTGAACACTGGGCCCTATCTAACAAAATAAAATTCAATGGAGAGAAAATATCTATGGAGATTCTCAGTTATCCAGGTCATGGTTGTCCCAAAGGTGCTTTTTTCAAGAGGCAACTGGACTTTCTGGTTTTTATTTGAAGACGCTTCGCTTCTCATCCAAGAAGCTTCTTCAGCTCTGACTGGATGGTAGGGAATGGAAGGATTTGCCTTTCATTCCCCTTCCATTCCCCACCATCCAGTCAGAGCTGAAGAAGCTTCTTGGATGAGAAGCAAAACGTCTTCAAATAAAAACCAGAAAGTCCAGTTGCCTCTTGAAAAAAGCACCTTTGGGACAATGGACAGAAAAGTAAGGTTTTACATTTAGACAAGAAAAACCAAACATACTGGTGCAGATCAGGTGAAACTTGGCTCAATAACAGTAACTGCGAGAGGATCTTGGAGTCCTAGTGGACAATCACTTAAATATGAGCCGGTAGTGTGCTACAGCTGCCAAAAAAACCAATGCAATCCTAGGCTGCATTAACAGAGGGATAGAATCAAGATCATGTGAAGTGGTAGTACTGCACTAAAAGGCCTTGATAAGACCACACTTGGAACACTGCAACCAATTTTGATCCCCACAATATAAAAAAGATGTTGAGAAGTGCAAAGAAGAACAACAAAGATGATTAGGGAGCTAGAGGCCAAAACATATGAAAAACGGTTGCAGGAATGGGATATATCTCGTCTAGTGAAAAGAAGGACTAGGAGCAACATGATATCAGTATTCCAATTGAGGAAATGCCACAAAGAAGAGGGGGTCAACCTATTTTCCAAAGCACAAGAAGGCAAGACAAGAAGCAATTGATGGAAACTAAGCAAGGAGAGAAGCAACCTAGAACTAAGGAGAAAGTTGCTGACAGTGAGAACAATAAACCAGTGGAACAGCTTGCCTTCAGAAGTTATGGGTGCTCCATCACTGGAGCCTTTTAAAAAAAGACTGGACAGCCATTTGTCTGAAGTTGTATAAGGTCTCCTGCTTGTGCTGGGGGTTGGACAAGAATACCTCCAAGATCCCTTTCAACTCTGTTATTCTATTATTCTGTTATTCTGTTTCCAGACAGGTCTGAAAAAAATCATACCTAAAATCTTGGCTAAATGGACAATAAGTGTGTTAGTCTTTTATATTGATGAGACTCTATATCAAATGTGTCTCCAGGTGCTATTAAATTGGAGAATAAAATCATGCTCTTAGAACATATACTACTCTGATAATACAAGTGAAAATCATTCTTTGAATTCTTTTATGTCAAGGCACAAAGTCTCTTTCTTTCATTCATGTTTTCTACCACTGCTGTGAATGTCAACTGTCGGGTTACTGGAAAGTTCAGTGCCATGGAGGTAAAGAAGCAAACAAAGTTTCATAGAGAGAAATTAAGAAAATGTAGTCATAGCATTCTATTACCATGCACTTATCAAAGTGAAACTGAATGATATCCGGATCAATATCCTTCACATCCAAGATATGGAGTTCAACTTTTACACTGTCCAGAACCCGTTTACAATCCAGCATACGCTGCTCAAAATTCGCTGGTTTCTGGAACAGCTGATACTTCGTGGATACCTCTCGGAGTTTTCTCTGTTTATGTAAGAAAGCAAAAATTTGACGTATTCGCACACTTAGAATGAAAAATCTTTCTACTAACTGTTCTTATTTATAATTTATATCTTACTCTTCTAGTTCAGCATTTCTCTCTTTTTTTATATCGTTATGGATTTCCTCTCCTTGTAACCATATTTCCCAGAATTATCCCTCTTCTCTAATTTATAAAATAATTTATCTCTAAATCTGAGATCTTCTCTTTTCCACTTAAACATGACAAAGTCAGCTCTTCAAAAACAAGATAAAAAACCATCAAGAAGTTTTGTCTAGGCCTATGTTTGGGGATTTTCAAAGGTACAGTATGTACTCTGTTTCCAAATTTTCTTCACTTCTGTCAGCCCCAAAGCACAAAAACAGGCATGGAACACCATGAACTAATTAGTTCTCCCTCTAGCTACCTAATCAGAGAATTCACAAAATGGGATTTAAACACCATCTCATGTCCTGAATTTATAATACTTCCCAGAATATCAAAAATCTTCTTGCTTGAATGGATTCCTCATCTCTAATTAGTACTGCCTTTTTTTTCTTCTTCTACCTTTCAAAATCAATGCTATCAAGTTTGCCACTTAATTCTTCATCAACTCCAAACTCAACCCCTCTATCCCTGCATTTGAAAGCAACACAACAACTCTGGGAACACTGGCAAGCTAATTAGCACTATGGGGAAAACCTTGATTCACATTCAGGTCTTTGATTCTGTAAGTCCTACTATCCTTACCTGAATGTGTCTCTTCCTCTACCAAATGCTTTCCTTCGATTTTGAATGCCTGAAACTAGCTTTCAAAAACCTGAATGAGATTACTTCTCAACTTATTAAATCTTGTTGTTGAAACAAAGTCAAATTCTCTCCTAACCTTGTTTTCTTCTGCCCATTTCTCACACTGAGTGGAAACTAAGACTACTTATATAACATTGTATTATTGTTATTGTGTTATTATATCATTATCATCAAGAAGAAAGCAGTGATGGGGACTTTCAGTTATCATCATACAATTTAATGAATGATGCAGGATTACACCAGGTGCATGGATGGTGAGCAATGTGGTACCTGTTATGCCCCTAGATAATACCACTGTTTCAAAAATTTTAAAAATATAATTTAAAATTTCAGAAAACTTATATATATGCCACCTGAATATGTTTCTGATCTATGGCATTTACCACATACAATTAATTATAGTAGTTCACCCAAAAACTGCCTAGTGTAAGACTGGAAATTATTCAAAGCATTATAAATCTCTCAGCAGTAAGATGGACCTCTTCTTTCTATAATTTTACCAAATAAAGAAACATATACTAATAGACAAATGCAAAATTCTACTATATCAATTAATTACCAAGTCAATTTTAAAAAACGCATATAATCTCTGCTTTTCTTTTTAATTATGCCTTAGTGCTTGATCTCAATGATTATAAAAAATATGAAAATGGCATTTTTTTTTTTGAAATGTTTACCTGCAAGACATCCAAATGAGTCCCACCACGGGGGGATCGGCACTCTGGTGAAGGTGGCATTAAAGAATAGACATTCTTTCTAAGCTCTTCCAAGGTAGACTCATGAGCAGCAATCTCAGCTTGGATTTTCTGCATTTCATTATAAAAAACGGGGAAAAGAGGACATAGCAGATATCAATCCGACTACCCAATTAATTATACTACTAAAATGTATTATAAAGACTATAACATCCACTTTACTCAATGCTGATTTCAGGGATAGACTGCTTATTTCACAATCGAGAGATTACTGAAGGTTTTCTAGTGCAAGATGGTGTCTTGCACTAGAAAACCTTCAGTAATCAGCATTTCTTCATACAGCATGTATTCCCTTAATTATCCTACAACTCAAAAACCATGTTACAAAGTGGTTTTTTTTTTAATAGAAAAGAAAAGAGAAAAAAGAAAGAAAGAAAGAAAGAAAGAAAGAAAGAAAGAAAGAAAGAAAGAAAGAAAGAAAGGAAGAAAGGAAGGAAGGAAGGAAGGAAGGAAGGAAGGAAGGAAGGAAGGAAGAAAGAAAGAAAGAAAGAAAGAAAGAAAGAAAGAAAGAAAGAAAGAAAGAAAGAAAGAAAGAAAGAAAGAAAGAAAGAAAGAAAGAAAGAAAGAAAGAAAGAAAGAAAGAAAGAAAGAAAGAAATACCTGTGCCTCTTGAGGCATTTGGAAGGCATCTATTCTATTGGTCAAATAGGATGTTAGCTGCCTATCCAAATCCTTCAAGCTTTCTTGAAGAACCTGCAACATGTGCTCAGTTTCTCGCATCATCTGAAGTTGTTGCTCCAAAGAAATCTGTTTACTGACTGCCTAAGGAGAGACAAAGAAATACGTTGCATGAAAACTTTAGAACCTGTATATAAACCTAAATATAAATACAAAAATAGTAAATCAGAACTGCTTACACTATGCTGTTATTTTCTGATTGTCAACAGTGCAGTGAAATATTACTTTCTTATGGTCAAGGGATATCTGCTGAAAGGCACATAATTTGAGATTCCTAGCATGGCAAACTAAGTCAGAAACACTGACTTCAGCATTCGCTTTTTTTATCAAAACTTATGGAAGTTTCCAGAGGTCATATTAATACCATTGAAAACATGATGGGATCCATCAATCCACATAGACAACAATGGTTTCAAAACGACTATCAATTCAGCTTTTTGTCCCTTGCAAGATCCTCTGTCCTGTATTTTTCAAGGCCAAAAAGGAGTTCTCATTCCAAGGCAGCAGGTAAACTTTTAAAACTACTACAGCTTTACTCCATATTCGGTAATCTGAATCATATAAATCTGCTCATTATACTCCAACCCTTTTTAAAATATAAAATCAGATGTTCAGCCATTTTACACATTTTTGTGGGATGGGTCTTTGTTGGTAGAGATCTAGCTTACTTCTATAAGCTAGTGAAGAGCAGCTTTAAGCGTCATTCAAAACTGTACATTGTGGATGCTGACATCAGTAAAAACAAATGTTTCATTCCATCAAAGTTACATATCATACCACATGACTTAATTCCTCATAACGGGCATTGAAAACTTCCAACTTTTCACTGATGATTTCATCAAGGATGCCTCCATCTATCAATGTTTGGCCAAGCTCCCGAATTTGAGTCCGATTGTCAGCTGGATGGCGCAGAATGGATTCCAGTGACTAATGAGAAAATAATTAAACCAAAATGTAGGCACTTGTTTTCTAACATACTGAACGCAGCGCTCTGACATTTTAAAATTGGAAAAAATATCATGCAGAAAAAGCATACCTTTACAGTGTCTGAGGACTCACATTGCCATTAAGAGAACAATGAAACATATGGCATCTTATCACCCTATAATAGTTATGGAAATTACGGACAAATACATTAAAACAGTGGAACCCATAAAAACAACTCAAGAACTCTACCAAAACAAAAAGAGCAAGAGGAAATAAAATCAGCAGATGACAGCAGAATCAGTGCAATGTAAACCCAAACTTGAAAGCAGATGGAAAAAATATTAGCTTTTTTTTTAATGTCTTCAGACAATAAAAAGGAAGGAAGGAAGCATCACCAATGGGAATGCATTCTACAGCAGAAGGTGGTGCTGTTTGTGAAATCACCAGGTACGATGTAAGCAGACATAGGACCTCTTCTGGTTAGGGTTACCGCACTAGGCTGCAAAAATCTAAGGGACCATTAGATGGCAGCACAAAGAATTTTATATATCTCTTTGCTGCCATCTAGCAGTCATCTAAACGTTGGCATTCCCAATCCCATATTTCTGCCTGAGCAGATCATAATAGATATGGAGGGTCAAAGAACAAATCCAGACTGAAATTTCCTGCACATGAAACATTTAAGAAAAACTGTCACTCTGAAGTAACTGCAGAAATATACTAGGATTCCTTTCAGTTAACTGTGGATAATAAACAGTTGCCTGGCTAATATGTTCTAACTACAGTTTCTGAAACACCTTCAAAGAGAGATCTATGTAGAACATATTGCCATAGCCTACTCTAAACGCCAGTGAACTACTACAATAGAAGCCAAGAGTTTATTTTATACGCATTAGTGCACCAGTCAAAGCAAGTTAAAAGAATTCCAATTAGTCAATATAATCACCAAGATTTAAAGTGTCCTTAGAAAACTTTTGTCTCAAAACAAGTTACTGTATCATTAATTTTTAAAAAAAAAAATCATGTACTTCACCGTCACATTTCAAAGAATAAGGAAAGTAGTTAGCAGAACAAAAGTTGGAATATTTTGCAAGATCACCATGTGTTATATAGTAGATCAATAAAGGTTTCTGGTTCGTATTTGTTG
This sequence comes from Thermophis baileyi, assembly GCA_003457575.1. Classification (NCBI taxonomy): domain Eukaryota; kingdom Metazoa; phylum Chordata; class Lepidosauria; order Squamata; family Dipsadidae; genus Thermophis; species Thermophis baileyi. Next base: position 1,347,920 of record QLTV01002469.1, read on the forward strand.
TTAACAACACCGCAGCCAAAAATACCAATGTTTCAAAATATGTTTAGACACCTAAAAGTGTCCAGTAGGAGTGGGAGAGTAAAGAAAAGAAAAATAAAAGATGGTAGGCACAAAACACACATTCAAAAAAGAGGGGAGTCTACATAGGGATGCTGCATCTGATATTTTGCCCTTTTTTGATCTTTGATCAAAGATCGCAGACTGAAGACACCCCTATTTCTTTCAGCTCAAATAAGATTTTTTCTTTCATATGGGCCTCAATGATGCATCTCTCCTCTTTTTTTTTTTCTATTTGCATGATTTTCCTGTTAAGTCAGGAGTGATTTGGCATTGCCTTCTCTTGCTCATCTTGAATTAAAGCAACAAAAAAAAAAAACCCTTTCAACAGGTCTGAGTTCAGTCCACTTCTACAATTACTTAAATATTATGCAAAATGAGGAATTTTCATTGTATTTAAAGGGGGAAAAGTCTTCAGTTAAAAAAACCCTAAGCTCATTTGCTTAGCCTTTGATTGTGTGGATCACAACAAATTGTGGCAAGTTCTTAAAGAGATGGGAGTACCAGACCATCTTATTTGTCTCTTGAGAAACCTATATGCGGGTCAAGAAGCAACAGTGAGAACTGGACCCACTGATTGGTTCAAAATTGGGAAAGGAGTCTGGCAAGGCTGTATACTGTCACCCTCCTATTTAACTTATATGCAGAGCACATCATGAGAAAGGCGGGGCTAGATGAATCAAAAGTTGGAATTAAGATTGCTGGGAGAAATATCAAGAACCTCAGATATACAGATGATACCACTCTAATGGCAGAAAGTGAAGAGGAACTAAAGAGCCTCTTGATGTGGGCGAAGAAGGAGAGTGCAAAAGTTGGCTTGAAACTCAACATTAAGAAAACTAAGATCATGGTGGAGAAGACTCTTGAGAGTCCCTGGGTCTGCAAGGAAATCAAATCAGTCAATCCTAAAGGAAATCAACCCTGACTGTTCTTTGAAGGACAGATACTGAAGATGAAACTCAAATACTTTGGCCACCAAATGAGAAGGAAGGACTCACTGGAGAAGAGCCTAATGCTGGGAAAGATTGAGGGCAAAAGAAGAAGGGGACGACAGAGAATGAGGTGGCTGGATGGAGTCACTGAAGCAGTAGGTGTGAGCTTAAATGGACTCCAGAGGATGGTAGAGAACAGGAAGGCCTGGAGGAATGTTGTCCATGGGGTCGCGATGGGTCAGACACGACTTCGCAACTAACAACAACAACAACAACAAAGCTCATTTGCATAAGCTACTTTTACAGACTATCCTTTGTACCTCAAGGGCTTCACTGACAGCATCTATTTTCTCTGGCAAGTGTTCAATTGTTTTCATCTTCTCTTCCAAAGTATTCAGCCAGGCTGCTTCTAGGTCCAGATAGTGTAGCAGTTCAATCCAACAAGACCATACTTCCTGAAGAGAAAGAATATATGAAAGAAGAAAAGGCTCGTTCTATTTCAGAGGCTGGTTCCTCTCAGTCAAGTGATACATTTATTTCTTAAGCTTTATGTAGATTTTCCAGAGTATACTGTTCATCAACAGCAATGATTTCTAGAACTGCTGCAGATAATTTACAAGTTATTGCCTAACAATGAGACAAATACTTTCAATTCACTCAGCTTCAGGGTTCTCACTTGCTCAACTCACTTACTGTATCTCCAATGCCAATTCCAGATGCTTGCACTATATATAATATCAAAACAATGGGATGGTATATTACAATGGGGATAACTTAGATGCTGCATGAAAAAAATACATTTGGAGACAATAGCCAGAAATAGTTTCCTAACTTAAGAGGCAAAAATGTATTCTGCTTATACATATTATATACTTCTTTCTTTACCTGAATCAATAATATATAATTTTCTAATTTGCCATTTTAAACATGACCCAAAATTGATTTGAATCACATTCCAAAATTTGTTCCAAAGCTAGTAATGTATTTGCCCAATGTGACTAAAATAGAAAACTGAGTTTAAGAACTTGACTTTATCCTGATTTGCAGCTACAAAGAATTAAATAAGGGGCCTGACTGTACAGTTGCTATTTCACATTGCTATCAAAAGTATTATAGGAAATATAGGAATGCATGTAGAAGTTAAATATACCTGAAATACTTAGTAGGCAATATTATTATTATTCAGAAATAATCACTATATTGATGGAGTCTTAATATATGCATTCCATTAGCTACGGTATATATTTCTCATCCATATATCCCTGGATTTTCATTGACATTTTAAAACCAACAAAAAACAGTGCAGTCCCACTAATTTCGGAGCCACTATTTGAACTTTATTTACTTGCATAAGAAATGGCTTCTAACTAATGGGAAGTAACTACAATCCTTTACTATTTAAAAAGCAGTGTTAACATATGTGTTAAGTAGTGGGAATGATCACAGGAGACAGACTTCAGAACAGCTCTTTTATTTAGTTCTACTCCAGACAACCAGCAAAGAATGGTCTGACAGCTTGCCCTTTTATAGGGAGCTGTCAGACAGAACAGCCAATAGCGTTTGAACATTTTCCCGCTCAAACGCTGGACCTGGGTGAAACCATGTACTGACAGTTAGTACATAACAATATGTGTGAGGCTTAAAGTCAGTGTTGAGTCCTGGAAAGTACATACAGTTTTCTTGGCAAAATTTCACAAGTAGTTTGCACTTGCCTTCTTCCTAGGACTGAGATTGAGTGACTGGCTCAAGGTCACCCAGCTGGCATTGTGCCTAAGGCAGGACTAAAACTGGCAGTCTCCTGGTTTCTAGCCTGGAACCTTAAGCACTATGTCAACTGGCTCTCTAGGAAGCTTGGAAATATCTAGAATTAAGTATATAATAAAAGAGTTTTGAGTTTGTTCATTAAATAAGTTGCTGGTCTAACAATGCCCCCATCCCCAACTTTTAAATATAGAGCAAAAACATACCATTGGCATGATTTCTTTTTAACTCTGGGAGTATAAACTTATGTCTTAAACCCTCCCGTTGGTGTTAAGGGCAGGAAGAATTAGTTATGGATCATACCTCCAAAGTGTGGCATTTCCCTCTGATCCTGTTGCACAGTAGCTGGTAATTCTCCAATACAAGGTTGAGCTCCGATGTTAAGTCCTGACCACCAGATGGCAGTTTAGCAGCTAGCATTTTGATGCTGTCTTTCAGAATTTTCACCCTCACTTCTTTCTGCAGCACATCTTCCTTTGCTCTCTGCCCAGAGGAAGCAAATAAGGACCAAACTAAATTGCAATCACTGTACTAACAATGGAATCTGAACTAATAATTTAAATACTGAAATGAATTGTTAACACTGTATTTCATATGCACACGAGAAGCGATGCAATCCATGTCTATGGAGAGTCTCAGTCATCCAGATGATGGTTGTCCCAAAGGTGCCTTTTCAAGAGGCAACTGGACTTTCTGGTTTTTCTTTGAAGACGTTTCGCTCCTCATCCAAGAAGCTTCTTCAGCTCTGACTGAATTCCATTCCATTCCCCACCATCCAGCCAGAGCTGAAGAAGCTTCTTGGATGAGAAGCGAAACGTCTTCAAAGAAAAACCAGAAAGTCCAGTTGCCTCTTGAAAAAGCACCTTTGGGATGCAATCCATGGCTGCCAAGACACTTCACTTGAAGTTCTATCATATTTTATCTATTTGCGTTTATAAGCCACCCAACTCCAATGGACTCTGTAATAAATATAATGTATTTATTATTTATTCTACTAGTTGCCTACCATTCATTCTGACCTTCCTTGGCACACAGATGGATTTCATCTCTAGAGATATTGTGTTGCAAACTAATTTATATAAATCTGGTTGCACGAAGTCAATTCATCCCAAGATAAATACTTACTATGCATAAAGATTATTGCCTCAAAATTCCCAATTTATATGGCCAACAATAGTACATTTAAAAAAAAACTTTCAGATCGCATATATTTCTGTGGTGTAATTTTTAATAATCTTACTACAATCAAGAGTACTACACCAAGTTTATCATTCTATTGAATGTGACTGTTTCAAAATAAATAATTTTTCAAACACCAAGGTCATGCTGACTAGCAATTCTGACAGTTGCAAAGTCAACATAACTGAGGAGCACAAGACTGGCAAAGGCTACAGTGCACTCAATTACAAAACCTTTTATAATTTAACAGAAAATGCCAGTGGCAATCCTGTCATTCAATTCAAAAAGCTGCCACATTTTCTAATGTTAAAAAAAAATCCTACAATCTGATTTAGTGTTTGATAGCCAGACTATTGAAATATACCAAAATTTTACTAAAATTGTACTGCATAAAATGAACAAGAAATTTAAAAAGACTCTTTACATTCAGAATAGCTATAATTTTTTTTCAAATATATGTAAAGATTAAAATTTGTAATTTGCTACTCCCACTCATGAATCCTTCGTATTTTCTCAGAGAGCTGATCAGCCACTATTAAATTACAATTAGGCATATCATACGAATTAAATTAGGATATAAGCACATATAAAATTAAGCTAAGAGACAGCAGCATTGAAATTTCAAGAATAACCAAAATGGGCTCTGCATCCTTATCAGAGTTTCGAAGTTTTACATTCTCTTATTAAATCCACTAATTCTACATTCACTTTAACACTATAAAATTAAAGCAAGTGTCATTCCAAACTCCAGGCTCCTCTAATCTCACTATGTAGCAAGATTGGGAATTTCTACTCCAACCAGTATTTGTTGATCAAACAGCAGTAGCCTGAAGCCATCTGGTCAAATTGCAGAGTACATGACAGGGCTATGCAGCAATCTGGGCTCAACTGAGAAAAAAAATATTCAGTATGTACATGGCCAAACATATTCAACTTATTAGCAGCACCTTAAATCATATAGAATTTTAAGATAGGCAACAGATTTTATACATTTTCACACAGTGCAAGCTCTAGTAGTGACAGTGGACAAAACATGGTCTTATAAATATGTAAATAATCTGATTAATTCATTTTCAACAGTTAAGTAGGAAGGATAGTGAGCTTCAAGCTGTTAAAAAACAAATCACTCTGTTCTGAAAAACTTTCCAGAAAAGGATATCCTGATGTAATAATATTAGTAACAACAATTAATACACATCCATGTTTAGCGACTACATCACTTTTAAAATACAATTTAAGCTTTTCAAGTATTCCTGACCTTCATTTCTTCCACTGCATTCTCTAGCTCATCTGGATTCTTATATTCAAAATCTTTCTCCAAATATTCCTCTTCAGCCTGAGCCATCCATTCCTGCATTTCTGCCAAATCCTTTTTGAGATTGACAGCTTTTTCTTGATTTTCCGATAATTGATTTTTATGACTAATGATCTAGCAATTCAAACAAAGTAACACAAAGCATTGTTTAAACTTGTTATTATTTTAAGAGTGTTGTACAACTGATGAAAGAAAAACATGCGATCAACAGAATGGTGGAAGTTATTTTGAGATAATAACATTCTCCTTTTTTTTTTTCAACAGGAAATCTAGGAAATAACATTTTATAGTTACAAGAACGGGCAAATGTGAACTAATGCAGTTTTGATTAATTTTTAATGCTTTATTGTTCACATTAAAAATGAAGAAACCCATGATGATGGCTATGGCAGTGATGGTGATCATGGCCCTCATAAGGGTTTATAATGTTTGTTAGCAGCAGTGAACTAGCAGCAGATTCTTAGACTTAGAATAACTTCATTGTCACTTTAGATGTACACTAATCGGCATTAAAATGAAATTTCATTGCATACAGCTCTCAAAAGGTCACCACTTCAATATACATTACATAAACATAGATAGATAGATAGATAGATAGATAGATAGATAGATAGATAGATAGATAGATAGATAGATAGATAGATAGATAGATAGATCAGATAGATAGAAGATAAATATGCATATACCCACATATATGACAGAGAAACAACACAGACTAGTTCAAATGTATAAATGTACATGGCGAGAAAAACAAATCAAATACTTGTTGCAAGTATTTAGATTTCTACCATTTCACACAAGAATAACCCATTACTAACACTCTCAGTTCCACTTAATGGAACCGTGTTTTTAACATCTTCTTCCTACTGAGTATGTTCACAAATCCGGTCCAGAATGTAGACTGACTAACCTGAAAGAATGATGATGATGATGTCATTTTTTTAATGTTTTCTAAACAGCATGAGGGATGCAAGGAAAAAGAGTTATAATGTGGCTAAACTATTATCATTTAGATGATATGGAAATAATGAATATTGCCTACCAGTATAAGTGGCAACAATAATTGCCCTACCAGTTAAAACAAAATGGCTCCTTTGATATATTTTCTGATGAGAATTTCAAACACATGAGGAATTGAGCCTAAGACAGCATCTATCTAGCAAAGTGATGTTAAAGATAAAATTTGAACTGAAAACATCCCAGAGCCTAGTTTACACTACAACAAACTTATAGCCCTCTAGCTGAATTAGTGTATAACTGCCACCCAACAGTAAAGAATATTGGGAGTCCCGTGTTTACTGTATTAATTTATAGCACAGTACATTAGTTCTATAGTTTTAAAATTAAATTGGTTTTATTACAAAATAGATGATTTTTCATAGAGTAATGTAAATGCAATTATTTAGTTTGCATTTCTATTTAGGCACTTGTAAATGTAAAAATGGGATTTTATATGTTGAAAATAAAATATGATGCTTGGATATTATATGACTGGTTGCAATGCATGTAACAATGCTACTACTTGAGTACAATTACAGATATGAAAATGCAAGAGTAATAGTACCAAGAACCAACCTGCTTGCTTAGTTTGTCCCACTGGGATTGGATGTCTGTCAGTTTGGATTTCACCCAAGCATTAACAGGCTGGCCTTTTAAAGAAGAATCTATTTCCTTCATCTCTTTTAGAGACAACTCAATTTTTTCCATTTCAATAATAAACAGCTGTTCATAAATGAGAAAACATATTTTAATATCTATTTCCAAAGATGCAACTTGATATGTTGCTTATTTCTGAGACAATTTATGGATTTCAAAGACTTATTATTATGTTTGAAAAAAATAATTAACAAAATAATTTAATACATGGACACACACAGAGAGAGGGGGGTGGGGAGAGGGAGGGAGGGGGAGAGAGAGAGAATGAGAATACAACGTGTTTTTATATCATGTTAACCAGAGGTGAGCAACTCCTTAAGCATACTTTACACTCTAATATTGAACCACCAAAATTTGGTGGCAAAATCACCATTTATTCATGATAGGATTTTTATCCTTGGAAGATTTAAGGATAAATGGTTATTTAATCCTTGGTTTATTTTAAAAAAAAAATTCTGGATGCACATAACATGCTTAATGATAAACAATCATTTAAAATGTCAGTGTTCATACAGCACACATAGCAGAAACAAATAAACTGCATAACTATGTTAATCAAGTTAATGGCTGCAATCCAGAGAGCAGTATTTCAGATATCCAATGGCATTTCCCCAAATAAAGGAAACTTGTCTTTTTATTCTTTTAATATAAATTTATTTATATATGTGAATAATCCTTATCACTTAAAACCAAAACTGAATAATAATAGCAATTAAACAGAAGAAAGTATGTAAAATAAGCAATGGATTTATATATATCTCTGTGACCAGAGAAATTCAATACTGATCAAACCCATATACAGTAAGATTCATGATATTCTTGGTGACTGACATAGCTACAAAATGAATACATCTAATTCACACTAGCACTGATACCAACAACTATGCTCTGATTGTGAGCTGCCTGAAAGCTGGTTCCAAGGATCCCATGATACAAGTTTCAGCTGATCATAAAACTCCTATCTTTGATAGAGTAAGCCTTAGATATGAGTATGCTACAGATTTTCAACTTTGGGTTCCAGATATGTGACGGCCTAACCAGTAGTGGGTTCTAAATCCCGTCGCTACTCGTTCGCACATGCGCAGAAGCATCCCGGGTGGGTGGGCGGAGCCTCCCACTGCTGCCGCTACCAGTTCGCCGAACCAGGCTGAACCAGGAGCAACCCACCGCTGGGCCTAACTGACAAATTGAAAAAGAAACAATTTTATGAAATACAAGATGAAGACAAGAACTACACTGATTCAATTCTGTTTTGGAAATGGATGAGAATGAATGCCGCTATTCACTATTCATGTTTCTCTTTCTGCGATACCCTATACTGGAAACTCACAAACTAAAACCATGCATCTGGAAACCAGAAGAACCCTATTTACTGCCCAAAGAAAATATACCATCACATATAGGATTTATATGTATAATGTGGAGAACCTGCCATTATGCATAGTGGTGCCCTGCTAAAAAGTCTTGCTTCTGAAACATTAGTAAAATTGCATAATTAAGCCAAAGGGGGACATTTTTTTTCAGCACATTCTCCAACCATATCTGCTTTGGCTCGTAAAAAAAAAAAGATGCTCCAAGCCCCCAAGGGTTCAAAGACTGGTACAACTGAAATTAAGCAAGCCCAGATCTGTCAAGCCACTCATCAGACCTACATCATTACTGTTACATTACAAGTGCAGACTAGGACCAAAAAGAGCTAATAGCGCTAATAAATTGCTTTTAATTAAAGGAGGAGAGGATTTCCTTAGGGAAATTTCTCTCTAAGAACAAAAGAAAAGTGATGGTAACTAGATGTGCCAAAGAGAGTGAGCATAAAAATACAAAATGCTAAAAAAAAAGTCTGTATTCTTTTTCTAAACATGTACTCATAACAATTAAGATGTTTATGGGCAGCATCAGTGAATTAGCACCCAAGATCCTTTGAATAGCCAATGAGAACTATGCTACAGATAGCTTAATGGATTCCATCTATGACATACATAAAAAGAGACTTCCTTCTTCCATCTTGCATTTGCATTATTACTCTGCATTCACAAATTGAAAATGTAGCAATAATAGCTCCTTGATAACAGAGGCTTCATGCACTCTTCTTCACAATGTTTAGGCACAGCCAAGGAATATACAAAATGTGCATATGCAATGGTGTAATAAATTGATGAATCTTACCATGCATTGATCAAGCTGTCTCTGAAGACATTCAGGTTCTGTTTGCTTGATTTGGTCTTTCATTAGAAAATCTTTCACAGAATCCAGCCACCTCTGAACTACTTTTGAATCAGCCTGAATATAATATAGGAAAGTTAATGTTCTGTAATGTGATGTATTACTCAAATGCCAAATACTCAATTGTCTGTAATTAGTTGCCATGTAAAATTTAAAAATGCAAATATCTGCTCATAACATTTTATTAGGTTCATGTAAATATTTGTTAACCAAAAACCCAACTACAGAGATATCTTTTTAGATGACAGTCAACACAGAGTAGTAACTACAGTAAACAAGGAAGAAAACAATTTCCGAGTTGCCTCAATAGTAGACTTACAACCTTTTCGACTCATATCTTGGAACTGAGCAAGGACCAGAGTCATATTTCACTAAATTAGAAAAAACATGTGACCAAAAATATAATTTTATTACATTTATGTAGGGTTATTTATTTAAATGATTTACATGGCTGTCAATCTCGCAAATGCAACTCTGGGCAGCTAACAATAGGTTAAAAGCCAAGAGCAACAGCAGCCCAAAATGATTAAAAGCAACTGTAATAAAAATCAAATGCAATATGCCTAAGGTTAAAAAAAATTCCTTCCCGTTGCAAATCAAATAGTAGGCAAGCAAAGCACAGCCAAACCAACTAGCTTCGCCTAACCATCTGGCTCCAATGCTTCAGGGAAAAGCTAAGACTTCGAAACCTTATGGTCACGGCCATCCAGCTCTCATGGAACTCAGCAGGCTCCATGACAGAGAAGGCACATCTCTTACATCCTACATTCATAGAAGAAACTGGAATATGTTCACCCTGTTAGATCTGGTGGGTGAAAATAAATGGAGACAAACAATCCAGCATATAACCTGGCCCTGTCAAATGTAGGCTTTATAGTTCCCGTCTGCTTTAGAATGGACATTAGGTATGCTTTCTTTTGTAATTTATATTACTTCACAAAACATATGGACTTCTTTCCTCTACAATTTTGTTTAGTAATTATCTTGAATCCTTAAAGCAGCAGTCCCCAACCTTTCCGGCTCCACGGACCAGGAGCAGCGGTGGCAGGAGGAAGGGGATGATTTCACATTGTGCTCCCACCGCTTTTACAAATGGAGTTTCATGCGCTCACGCTTGCGTGGCCCGGCCCCCAATGAGCCATGGACCAGTACCAATCCGTGGACCGGGGGTTGGGTACCCCTGCCTTAAAGAACGTACTAGTACCGTAGTGAACATTGGGTGGCAGAACCCTGAGCTCAGAGTTCCAAAGACTTTCTCCAGTTTATCAGGACTAACAAATTCATCCAACAACACCAGTGACCTGCACAGAGTCCAACTCCAATTAAATCCAAGGGACTTTATTTGACAGATGCTTAGAATAATGCTCACAATACCTTGCAATGTTCTTCTGGACCCTCCTTAGCAGGAGGCACCAGATCCCTTTACACATGGCTGCCAACTAGTTCTTCATAAATGTAATAAAGATGGAAAAATTACTGTGTTTGTCTGCTTTTACTGCCATGAGGTAATCCTTAAGAAAGGTTCTCACTCACACTTAACCAGTTTCACTGTTTTCCTTCAGCAGGATTACGGGCCTTTCTTATGCCAATTCATCTCCTGGAGTTCCTCTGAAAACCAGTGCAGGTTCCAGGATACAAGGACATAAAGGGTCCATGCAAGTACAGTTTGGTCCAGGGCTATTGTTACTCTCTCATTCCAAACAACAGCTAAGGCCTCAGACATGCACCAGAACCATACATTTTGTGTTCACCAACATTCACATTTAGAATTACATTCTGATCTATTTTAGGCTATTGTAGGATTCCACTGTTTTAGAAATGCTACCGACGGAATTTAAGGGTGTTTTTCATTTTTTTTCAATGATTACGTGATCATACTGACATGTTCTGCTTTGTTTGTCCAATTCGTATATTCTTAGCTCTACCTCCAATTTTAATTATTTTTCAGCTGATTCATTTATGAAGTGTGTCCAAAACTGATGGAACAAACTGTAGTCCCAAAAATATTTGCTGTGTTTTTAGAATGGAGGTCTTTATATATTGACTAACATTTACACAGTGTTAAAAGAATTATTTTAGGGTTAAATACTCCTTATGGACCATTAGCTCTGGACTCTCCAAAATCAATCTCTTATTTTTCCCCTTTTGACTCAATTGCATTTAAGACACATTTTTTCCTGTTCTTGAAAACCCACCCTTCGATTTATCCATCCCTTCTAAATATTGTCAGAATGTTATTCTACCATTTGTTTCTAGGTCTCTAGTTTACCCCACTAATAGCTAGTATCTTGACTTTCATCTGTTTCTCCTGTTGGTTTCCATTTTCCCTTTCCATGTATTGTCCTCACCAAAATATATTTTTTTCTGATTCTCAAACTCAAAGGTGTTTATTTTTATTCTCTCTGGCCACTATTTCCTTTGATGTTTCATAACTTACATATCTACTAATATCTTCATCCCATCAAGCTGATGAGAAACAAATTCTTGGGTTTATATGATTATATGAGATTATATTATCTCGCAAATGGTCTATTGAACTTCACTTCAAATAATACCTCTGAGTGCCCTGTGAGCTCCTTCACAGATATCCTTCAAAAATAAAAATAGTGCACCCATATTAGTTCTTTCTTAGGAAATATATCCAGAGGTCAAATGATTAATATTACACCATTATCAAGAGTGCCTAATGTAGTAGTACTGTGTGAATCCAGAAGCCCTGGACCTGTGGAACTATTCTGTGATTGCACCAATGACATGTTTTAATAATTGCAAATGTGCCAACTAGCCCAGAAAGGTGTTGGACCATTATTTTAGTCTATTATCCATTCTCTCATTACACTGCATGCATGACCCCTGCTTTACAGAAACAGTTAATATTCATTGTCATTCCTCAGCAGAGAGAAGAAAATAATCATGCAGGAAATAAATGTTTTAAATGTCAGGTAATAAATCAAGCCTCATTTTCTCAACTAAACAGTAGTTGAAAACCATTCAGGCCATCTTTCATTAACCTTAGGATAAAGAAATGTCTAAATGCATAAAGAAAGATAAATATATACATACAATCACTGGAGACTTTTACATCAAGTTTAAATTTTATATTTACAGGCACTAAACAACATTTATTGTTATCAACTAGATACAAAATTTTAAACTTTCTCAAGAAGCAGCTACTAAAATAATTTATTTCTGCTTATTCTGTTTTTAGATTGACTCTCCGCTGAACAAGGCGTTATATTATTACTATTTTTCCCATCCCACTGCAATCACTTCTGGCTGCAGAATTATTGACTCATATAATTATATACCATTTGAAATCATATAAACAGGTACTAACATTATAGCTTGCTGCAGAATATAAATTAATTTGAGAATGAGGAATATTATACTTACAAGAAAGTATTTAAACAAAAGGTATTTCTAGTTACCTCAAATGTCCTCAATTTGGAAACAGTTTCTTCCAATAAGTGAACATCTTTAGAAATCTTTAGTTTTAATTTATCCCTGTATCCTTGCAAATATTTCAATTCTTGTTTGTATAGTTTTGATTTTTCAGCAGAAATATGCTTCTCCAATACTTGTGTGTCTGCAACAAGTTTATCGACCATGCCTTTTTGATTTTCTAGGGTTTCACAAACCATCTACAGGGAAGAAATATAAAAATATTAATTATATTTATATAAAATGGTGCTCCTTCATGTTTTATATCCTATAAAATATATTTGATTTATTGGAATAATGGAATTGACCTTTGCATCAAATTAGGATGTTGTCTAGTGCCAAAGTGAAAGTTATACTGTATAATTAAAAGCTTTTAAAAATATTGAACTAGTCCAAAACCCTGATTCTTGTATTGACGTCTTGTGTTGATTTTTAGGCAGCAGTTTACAATAAAAATGGTTGGAGGTATGCCTCTCATTCCATCCACCTCCAACACTTGAAAATCTAAAACGAAATTCTACACACAACCCTAGCCACCGACATCAAAGGGACAATTAACTAACTATAACTAGAATTCTAACCCAAGATGGAAAAGCCTAGATAAAATAAATCCTGACTTGCTAACAATGCATTTCAAAATTCTCTTTAAGAGCTTTTCTTGAACTTTACTTTCTCCCTATTAAAGGACTCAACCACATTTTCCAACACTGACACATTATTACAGAAAGTTTTGGGTATTGTCACAAAATCACCCATTCTCAGCAAGTTTGCCTGCTAGAAATGGGATAGCTTTGTGCTTTAAAATAACTTCAATTTATTTATCTATGGAGATTCTCAGTCACCCAGGTCATGGTTGTCCCAAAGGTGCTTTTTTCAAAAGGCAACTGGACTTTGTTTTCCCTTGAAGATGTTTCAATTCTCATCCAAGAAGCTTCTTGGATAAGAAGCGAAATGTCTTCAAGGGAAAACAAAGACCAGTTGCCTTTTGAAAAAAGCACCTGTGGTTCAATTGATTTAGTAAAGACATTGCCTTAATATATCTATGTTTCTATATGATCTATAGGAGAACCAATTTCATATCTTGCTTTGATCACATCAGAAACAGATTAGAATCGTGTTGCTCAAATCTTCATTTTTGCCAGTCACTTGGAATCTGCCAAATGACTAAATGCACCATCACATAAATTAGCATTTGTGTATCTGCCATATATTTTTTTCTTAAATGGGTTGTGATCTGCTTAATCCCAGCTACCTCCCTATTCCTTTGCACTTGCAAATTGACAGCTCTGCAAGGAAATGATTATTCTGGCTACTTAAAACTATTTAGCTAATACTTCCTAAACATTCTAAAGCTTTGTTTATATGAAAAAGCAGCTTTTCTCAATAAATATTTTAGATGCAGCCTTCTTTTTGTCTGCATTTCTGCAATCCAAGACTCTGTTAGTGCTCTGTCACTGAGCAGCAGTTTTCACACACAAACTTTTTTTTTTAAAAAAATGCAGAAGACAATCAAACTTTCCACCCACATCCCAACATTAGTCACCAGAGTTAAAAACGTGACATGATAAAGACATGAAACCAATCCTCTCATATTCCGCTTCATCTGAACTTAGAATTTAATCAAGTGCCAAGAAGAAACATACCTTTGTCTGCTGCAAGGCTTTTTCAACCTGAGTCAAGTCATTTACTGAATTCATGATGGAGTGCACTTTGCTTTCCAATTCATTCAACTCATCCTTAATTTTTTTCAAAGAATCCAAATAAGTCTTGGGGGGATGACTTTCAAGTTCTGCATTTTAAGTAAGTATTTAAAGTCAAGTTAACAACTTGCTTATACAATTTGAACCAAAAATATCAAATATAAATGCAATATAACCTAACAAAAATGTTGGTCCACAGTACATACAGACCTTTTCAATTATAGATAGATAATTACTAGGTGAAAACACTTTTTTTAAAAAAAAAGTTTCTTGTGGCGAATGTATACAAACTGCTTCCTAAAACTCTCGCAAAGCCAGTGCAAAAACAGAACTCCAGTATGTGTTTGTTTACACTTATCATCTGAGGCCAACATTCTCCTCCCCCAACAAGAGTCAAGAGGAGCTCTGATCTGGAAGTAATCAGGTTGAAGAAAGCTAATGCACAATGTAATATTGATTTTTCTTTATAATTCAAAATACAGAGTAGTTATATGACAGCTGGAATCACATTAAGGTTGGAATCTATCAACAAAAAAGCTGGGTTAGAAGCCAAGGATTTTTGTCTGTGGACATAAATCTGACCAATTGAATCGTTGATTCAAAAAAAAATTCTCAACTGCACTGTGAATCCCTGCAGAAGAGTGTACAGTAGATCTACATTTTAAAGACCAATTACTTGGATGGCTGATGTCAAATAATGGTTGCAGGCAGCCTTCCCAGGGTATCTCTTTTATGCCTTTTCACTATAAATACTGTTCTTTGATGCGCTGCTGCTCTGTTTAATTCAGTACTGAATGTATGCTAATATTGATAGGATTTGATTATGGTCCAGAATGGCTTACAGAACTTGTTACTCCCTCTTTTCTGGTGCTCTTTGGCAACTAGCATTGAAAGAAACATCTGCAGTATTGGTCATTTACATAAATGTTAATCAAGTCTCACAGCTATGTCTGCTTCATCTGTTCGTTTTATCAACCGCAACTGAGCAAATTAGTGGCTGTATCCTAAGTAATGAATTCAAGTTTAAACTTTTCATATTTTTTCTTCCTCTTCACTTTTCCTTCAAAATTGTTGGGGGAAAAAAAGGTTCTTCAATTGTTTATCTTTATATTTGACAATTTGTAAAGGAGGGTTATGATAAGACGTTTCTCGCTGATTGTACGGAAATTTGAAGTATTCAAATTATTAAATTCTAATAAGAATGTTCACTTTCTGCTATTTATAAAAATCAATATCCAATTAATAATTCAAATGCAACTGCTACATTGTTCTTTTTATTTTCTTCTTTTCCTTTTTTTTTTCTAAATATTATCTCAATCCAGGATTCTATTTTCCTAAATATAAAATATAAATATAAAATATTTAAAATATATTTTGAAGGTGAGTTGATTTGCTTTTGGTGTTCTACATACCTTAAACATAACTTGTGCATTCATCTGACATAACAACTTAATTAGGGGTGTATTAACTAGAGAGCTAGTTTGGTATAATGATTAAGGTTAATATTAGCAATCTATAATAAGGACAAAAAAGCAGCAAAATCCACAAATAAAAATCAAAACAATGGGCAGAATCCATGTTCTCTTCCAAAGCAGAAGAAGATTCTGTGAGTGGAACCCTCTTTTCACAGGAAAAAAAGGCATCTGAATCCGAGTATTAAAAAAAATCTACAGGGAATTGCAAGCATACTTAAGCTGCATGAAAGAAAAGCTGTCTCGACCTAAGGCAGCATTGAGCAGTAATAACTTCAAGCGTGTTGACATTTGGGTTTTACTAGAATGTTTTATTGACACTGACATTTTCTGTGTTTATTGCTGAATTTAAGTAATACATTTTATATGTGTGTTTTTTGTTTAGTTGCCCAAGGCAGACATTTAGTCTGGCAGGGTATACATTAAACCATCATAACAAATGATGCTCCTTAAGACTTTCTATTCAAGGTCAACAAAAGTGAAGACAGCTCTTGTGTTTTAGACACATGGGATGTCTTGACAGATTGAACTCTGAGAAGTCTGACATAAGAGAAAGTGCTTAATAAAACACCGAACACAAAAGTAAACCTCGCCACTTTAGACAGTCATCTTTACTCCCACTCTGTCTAAGTCCTTCAAGCACACCAAAGGGGCAATCTGACCTTGGAATCAATACAATCAAAAGGAAAAAGAGCATTATATAGATAAGTACATGTTTTGACATCACCTAAGGAAATTCCGTACTCTCCCTTTTCACCAGCCTTTGGAATGATTTGCTTAATAAATTCATTCAATCCAGAAAAGCCCCAATCGAGATGATCCTGGGAGAGGAGGGTGGCGAAGAAGATATTTCTGACAATTACAAAAAGAAGGCCAAACTATCTCTTCCCTTTTAAGATTATGCTCGTGGTTATTTATATAGCGTTTGCCAAAATCTCCAAGATGAAAGCAGCCACAGTTGCGAGGTTCTTGCTCCTAGCAAAAGCGGAAACTTTAAGACGATACAAAGAAGAGGAAGGGAGAATTTTATAGAAATCAAAGCACACCTCTCTTCAGCTTCTGCAGAAGAAGGTCTAGTTCCTGCTGGGCAGAACTGAAGCGGCTGTTCAAAGAGCAAAAGCTATCTTCAATAAAGTCTGGAGCAGCAGGATGAGATGTCAGCTCCCTGCACTTGATCTTCAGATGTTCCATTTGAGGAGTCAGACTTAAGAGGTTTGTGAGTTCCCTCTAAGGAAGACAGAGCGCCAACACTGGTTATTTTTAACATAAGATTTTTAAAGACTCCAAGAACCTCATTTCTTTGGCAGTTTACAAATATGATTAAAATTACAATATAAAATAATATTTAGATAAATATTATTTATCTAAGTATTTATCTAAATTTATTTATTTAGATTATTTATATAAATATATAAATATTTAGATATTTAGATAAAAACATCGTCACCATTATTGTCATAATAGTATAATAACAAAAGCAAATAAGACCAGAGCAAAACAGCATTCATTAAATCTGAAATAGATCCATATAATGACTAGAGCAATACTATTGTCCATCTAAGTGCTAGAAAGACCATAATACAAACTCTAGAGCCGAGGTGGCGCAGTGGTTAGAGTGCAGTACTGCAGGCTACTTCAGCTGACTGCTAGCTGCAGTTCGGCAGTTCAAATCTCACCGGCTCAAGGTTGACTCAGCCTTCCATCCTTCTGTGGTTGGTAAAATGAGGACCCAGATTGTTGGGGGCAATATGCTGACTCCGTAAACCGCTTAGAGAGGGCTGTAAAAGCACTATGAAGCTGTATATAAGTCTAAGTGCTATTGCTATTGCTAAACTCCAGATGAACCTCTTTCAGGAGAATATGCCACAGATGAAGTACCGTAATGGAAAAAGCTTTTCCTCTTAGAGCCATCTTGCCTCACCTAGTGGTACACCTGAACAGACCTTTTCAAGATCATGTTCAAGTCCAGGCACATAAATATGAGACAATAACTGTACTCTAGTGGTATAGGTCAAACATAAATAATTGCATTTTGTGTACCAAGGTTGTCAAGCTTACCTGGCACAACTCCTGCAGCACTGCTAATGGTTGATGCTCAACTACTGCAGAATTGTCTTGCAGCCATGCTTCTTTTTCACTCACAGACCTGGGGGAGGGGGTGCGCTGGGACGTGGCGCGAGCCTTCTGCACCTCCCAGATGAATACCCGACTCCCAGCTGATTTCTCTGGCCACCGCGCTGCTGCCCAACCCCCAGCTGAGTTCTCAGCTTGTTGACTGCTTGTTGAAAGCATGGAGAGAGGAGCTGAGAGGAACGGAGTGGAGAGCTGAGAGGAAACCTGATATTCAGCCACCGGAACTGTGGTTGCTGGGGCGGATGGTGGTGGTGGGGGTGTGTGGTTATCGGGTGATTGGGAGGTGGAGTGCACATTTGAAAAGTAGCGCTGGAAGGCAGAGCTCCCAGCGTTGGCTTTACATGGTCGTCTTTGATGCCAACTCGCTTCGTTCTGAGGCCAGGTCTGTTTGATGGAATTAAACATTTGATTTTGCCGCACTTGAGGTTGCATTTGTTATTCTTACCAGACCTGCCCTGACAGGCTGAGAGAAAGCCAGCGCTGTCTTTTCCATTTTACCTTGCCTTTTGGATTCTTTTCGTTATCTATTGGAGTGGCTGGAGTCGGTGATGGCGGAGGGCACCGTGTTGGAGGTACTGGAACTGGAGGCTGTGGTGGAGACAGAGGAGTTAACCCCTGGGGTGCCGGAGGAATGTGTTCAACCAGCTGTGAGGTCCAAAGTGAGGGAGGACAGGGCTGGAGTGCAACCGGGTAATGGCCAGGGGGTCTCTGGTACTGGAACTGGAACTGGATAGGGGGAGTGGTGGCTTAGTTCAATGGTCACCGGGACTGCCCCACGGCTGCCAACACCCCCACGCCCAGAGGCCTCCCTGCGTGAATGGAGGGAAAGACGTCTAACGGGGGATGAGGATGGTGAGTGGAGTTATTCCACAGCCCCCAGTAGCAGTACTATGGATGTCTTACGTGAGCACTTTGGGGAGGCTAGTTTCCAGGATGCCCATTCCTGGCAGCCATGGGAGGCGGGTTCGGATTAGGTGGCGTCATGGCATGCCCGAAGGCCGGGACCTCAAGCGGAGGCACGTTTCAAATTGGCAAGCCCGAAACTACGTCTTGAGCACATCATCAAACGTCCACATGGGCCGTCCCAAACTGGCACATGGGCCCAGGGATCTTCCTTGGATGACCTCATGAGGACTCCTGACCACGCCACACAAGCTGCGCCTGCGGCAGGGCCTGGGGGAACTCAGGGGCAGAGGTTTCCTCCGGGTTTTCGGCAGCCAGTCCCTCCAGCGACAGCCATGGGCCAGCGCCCCACGGGTATGGGACCTGCTTGGGGCCTGGGTTGGGTTCCTCCGCAAGCGGTGTGGGGTCCCCCACCATTGCAGGCCTCCTTTGATGGCAACCCAGATCGGGTGGCTCTGTTTCTTAGTCAAGCTATTAGCCACCTGGACTGCTATGCTCAGTTATATCCATCACAGTGGGCCATGGTGGTTGCTGTAACAGCCGTTCTGGAGGGTGAGGCGGCAGAGTGGGTGGCTGACCTCCACACCAAACATGCCAGGGAGCTGGTGGACGTGGGCCTGTTTCTGGAGGCATTAAGAGATCGTTTTGAGGACGGGTCTCGTACGCAGCAAGCAGAGGGGGAGTTAATGTCTTTAAAGCAACGTGGCCGGCCAGCAAAGGAATATGTATGGGAGTTTCGCCAGCTTGCTGGGCGGCTGTGGGTCTGGTCTCTTGGTTCATCAGTTCCGGGTGGGGCTGGATCGGGAGATTCGCCAGGCCTGCGTGTACCGGGGTCTTCCATATCATCTACAAGACTGGTTCTGAGCTGCTGTAGAACTGGACACCAGGTTGCAGGAATTCCGGCCAAGGGAGGCGGGTCTCAGACCCCGAAAACCAGGCAGGCAGATGATGGCTGGTGGTATGCGAACTGGGGTCTCTTTGCCATGGGCTCCGGGCCCACCTGCCCGGCCCTTGCTTCATTGTTTCCACTGCAACCTTCTTGGCCATCGGGCAGCAGAGTGTACGATGCCGGCCCCACAGCAGCTGTCGAAACCACAGTCGCAAACCAGTACGCCTGCCAAAACCACCAGTCGAGCCTGCCAGACCCCCGAACGGTCCAGGGGAACAGTGCAGACACCACCGGTGAAGAGCAACCAACAGGTGGAACTGGAGGAAGGTGGTTCCCCTGCAACAGCACGGATACCACTGGTATCCTACGATAGTGAGGATGAAGTAGAAGACCCAATGGTGAGTGACCCCATCCAGCCGTTTGTCATTCCAGTCACTATACAGAGGCCTCACTCAGGTCAGGGAGCTCAATACGGGGCATTAATTGACTCCGGTTGTACTCGGTGCCTTATTAATGAGAAGGTGGTTAGGGAATTGGGTATAGGAATACAGAGGTTGGCCAAACCTATCAGATTCGAACAAGTGGACGGATCGTTGCTCGGGGGGGCACCGGCTACCCATATCACAGAGCTAGTAACACTGGAGATGGGGGAACATTGGGAGCTTATTCGGTTCGTGGTGGTAGCGACGATGAAAGAGTCCCTTATCCTTGGGTTGGCCTGGTTGGACAAGTGGGGTCCTACCATATGGTGGGAGGGTGGTTTCCGGAAAGTTAGGAGAGGGACTGGACCTAATCCACTTCCTCATGAGCGGGCCATGGCCGGGGTGGTGGTTGACCCTGCACGGAGTAAGGATCCGGCTGTGGCTGGCTCCGCATTTCCCCAAGTCTATGTCAATTTAGCAGAGGTATTCAGCGAGGCTGAGTGCGAGGTTCTACCACCTCATCGAGCCACAGATTGCGCCATTGAACTGCTACCCGGGGTGAAATTACCAAAACCCCGGATGTATTCAATGACGCCAAAGGAGATGGCTGAGATACAGATATATTGAAAAAAAATTAGCTAGGGGCTTTATTCGGCCGAGTAGGTCTCATATGGCAGTACCCGTCCTCTTTCGGGAGAAGAAGGATGGCTCCTTAAGGTTGTGTGTGGATTTCTGAGGCCTGAATGGTGTTTGTGTGGAACATCTCTACCCCTTGCCACTGATGAAAGACATGTTAGCCACCCTAACAAAGGGCCGGTTTTTCACCAGGCTGGATTTACGGGAGGCTTATTATCGAGTCCGAATCTGACTGGGTGATGAATGGAAAACCACGTTCAACTGCCCGCTGGGGAGCTACCAGTTTCAAGTCGTGCCATTTGGGTTGCAAGGGGCCCCAGCTGTGTTCATGCAGCTCATCAACGAGGTGCTGCATGAACACCTGTATCAGGGGGTCCTTGTGTACTTGGGCGACATCCTGATATATACTACCACCATGACTGAACATGTTCAGTTGGTGAGGCAGGTGCTTCAAAAGCTCCTAGCGGCTAAGTTGTTCATGAAGCTTTCCAAGTGCGAATTCCATCAAACCCGGTTGGACTATCTCGGCTACCGTATATCCAGCCAAGGGGTGGAGATGGACCCGCACAAAGTCCAAACAGTGTTGGTATGGCAAGCCCGTCGGACAAGGAAACAATTGCAGTGTTTCTTGGGCTTTGCCAATTTTTACCAGCAATTAATCCCGTCATTCGCACGGGTCGCTTTGCCCTTGACCGATCTGTTGCAGACTAAACATACAAACACCAAACCCAGACCCAGACAGCCCTTAGCCTGGACGACAGAATGCCAACAGGCATTCGAAACCTTGAAAGCCCTCTTTGCGAGGGAACCTGTATTGAAACATCCAGACCCTGAGGCTGATGCTAGTGACATTGCCGTGGGGGCGGTGTTGTTACAAAAGAACATGGATGGACATTTACAACCCTGTGCTTATACATCCCGGAAGCTAACTCCAACAGAAAGGGGTTGGGCCATCTGGGAGAAGGAGGCTTTTGCGGTGAGGTGGGCGTTACTCACTTGGCAACATTTGTTAGAAGGGGCTCAGCAGGCATTTGAGGTGTGGACGGATCATAAAAATCTCGAGGCTTTACAAACACCACGGCACCTGTCACCAAAACAAGTAAGATGGGCGCAGTATTTTGCCAGGTTCCGTTTCACCCTCAAATACATCCCTGCTGGGAGGAACTTTCTAGCAGATGCTTTATCGCGTATGCCCCAATATCATAGTCATCAGGAGGATGTAGTACAAGCCATCATCCCACCAACAAGCCAACAAGCAATTCAGGGAGCCGAGGCAGTCACTACCCATAATCTCATTAAAGAACTGCAGACAGCTGTCTTAGATGATCCATGGCTAAAGAAAAATCTGACACTGTGTACTCGGCGGGACAGCATCGCTTGGAAAGCGGACAAGCTATATGCACCGGTTACTCTATGGCCCACAGTACTGAGACGGTGTCATGATGTGAAACAAGCCGGCCATTTCGGTTTTCTGAAAACACTACACCTGGCCAAACGGCAGTTCTGGTGGCCTCGGATGCGATTGGAGATCAAGGAGTATGTACAAAGTTGTCGAGTCTGTGCGATGTCCAAAACAAAACCAAGGAAACCGATGGGGCTCTAACAGGCCGTGGCTGATCCCGTCCGACCATGGGAAGAGATTGCCATGGACTTTATTGTTGACTTACCTAACAGCAACGGACATACAGTTATATGGACGGTCATTGACTTATTTTCGAAGCAGGCTCATTTTATACCATGCAGAGGGATACCATCTGTGTGGAAACTTGTGACAATGTTTATTGGACACATGTATCGCCTGCATGGGGTGCCCCGGCGTATCATCTCAGATAGGGGTGTTCAATTTACCGCCCGGTTTTGGCGTGATTTCGTTCGGCTAATCGGTTCTACCCAGGGTTTAAGTTCAGCATTTCATCCCAGTACCAATGGGGCTGCCGAAAGAGCCAACGCAATGGTAGAACGTTATCTGAGATGCTACGTCGGATACCAACAGAAGGATTGGGTCAGCCTCCTTCCCTTTGCGGAGGTGGCATATAACAATACGGTCTATGGGAGTACTGGGTTTACTCCTTTCAGAGTAGTGAACGGGATCGAGTTTGTGGCCATACCAGAGTGGGCACGACCCCCAGGTTACAAGAACCCCAAAGGAATGGGCAGAAACAATACAGGAAGTCTGGGGACAAGTAAAAAAAGGCATTACAACATGCGGCTGACACCTAAATATGACAACTGTACTCTAGTGGTATAGGTTAAACATAAATAATTGTATTTTGTGTACCAAGGTTGTCAAGCTTACCTGGCACAACTCCTGCAGCACTGCTAATGGTTGATGCTCAACTACTGCAGAATTGTCTTGCAGCCATGCTTCTTTTTCGCTCACAGACTTATCGAGTTTACCCAATTCATTAAAGTAAATATTGATTTCATCCTGATATTGCATTTTTCTTGCTACTTCTTCCAAGTAGCAAGCAGCCCCTTTCCATTCTGCCAAGAGCCTCTTAAGAGCGTTGCCTGTTTCTTCAGTAGGAAGCCCTTCTGAACAAAGAAAAGGAATCAGTTGTGCAAGTTGCAATGCATGGAAGATTTTATTTCAGCTATATTCCAAATATAAATGCTAAATCAGGATTTTGAGCCACAGGTTTGTGATGGATTAGTTCACTTATCGTTCTAAGACACAATAGGCTAGTTCATAACTAAGCAAACAAACAAAACACATTATGGCTAAGCATCACGCAAGGGACAGGTCAAACAATATCTTTTTAATAAAGCATGTTTATATTTTGCACCCATCATTTGACACATGGCTTCATTTAACTAAACTCTCACTTCTTAATGAAAAGGACAAAAGCAGACAAAAACATTGTCATAAGTGTACCTTTGCATTAAGAAATTACACAAAAGCTTAAGACTGATCAACAGAACTGAATCCATGAATATTAGCAAGGAAAAAAGTCACAAATCTTTTCCTTATCAGGCATCTATTCTCTGTATTAACCTGTGATCTGGATGTTTCAGTTTTACTGCTGAAATCTTCTGACTGGTTTAATTAAAAACCATACAATATTAATAAAAGTTGTGTGGCTGCCTGAATTTTGCTGGGTCAAGACCATAAAAATATTCCAATTCCATTGAGAAACTAACTCCTGTTTTCCCCTGCATAGTTTCACTTGTGTCAATTGCTTCGCCCTGCTGTATGGCTGGTTCCTTCCTATTTATGTCTGCTGCCTTGAACAACTTGAGAGAAGAGCACAGCTTGAGAAAGACGAACCTTAGTTGAATTCCAGATGTTACTAAACTAAAACTCCCAGAATCCCTCACCTCTGACATGATCATGGGTTTGCTGGACATTGCAATTTATCAATATCTGGGTGGGTCCATAATTTCCCAGCCCTGACATAAGCATAGTAATTGAATACCTATTACAATACATGCTGGAAGGTGAAAAACAAGGCTGAATGGTTTATTGTTAAAATTCACTTTCACTAAGAGCTTTTTTTTTCTCAAAACAAAGTTAAAGATACAAAACTTTAATGAATTTACATTCATTAAGTCCTGTCTTCTCAAATTTATAGGACAATTTTCATTTCAGTCAATTAACACTAGTATATCAATGCAGGCTTTCGTGCCCATTGTCAGTCTGATGGTGAGGAACTTTTGGATTAATAAGCTATGATCTAATTATCTGGTATCCTGACATTTTGCCAGCAATTGTGCCTGACAACTTCAGAAGTGAAAGTGGTCTGCTCTGTAGCACACTTCTTGACAAATCCACTTAGAGATTTAATTTTGTAACAAAAACAAGAGCTCAGTCAGTTCCTGTTCTGTTGCCTCTGAGCTGTTGAGGTGTTTGCCACAAAGCAGATCACTTTCACCTCTGAAGGTGCCAGCCACTGTTACTGGCAAAACATCAGGACACCAGATAATTAGAACACAGACTATATAGCCTGGACACTCATCACCATTAAATTATAACTAGCATTGTCACAAATTTCCATTAACATACATCCAGATGGATTCATACTTTCCAAAAATTCCAAATATTAACAATAGAAAATAATTGAAAAGACATACGCTTCTCCTTTCCATTATATTGTAACATTACCTTTTCCCATTTGGTCTAGCAGATTTTCTCCAGTCTGATTCAATTCATTCAACATTTTCTCTTTTTCCACTCTTTCTTTTTTTATTGCCTGTCAATCAAAGCCATAAAACTTAAAGTGAAAACCTAAACATTTAAAAATTCCACTAAGCAAAATTTAGCCTTTTTTTCCACCTCTGCAATTAGTAACTAGTAATTCTAACTTTTCAATAGAATTACAGCACTAAATAATAAACCAGATGACACATTTAATGTATATCAAAATGCTTTCCACTTAGGTCATATTTTCATAAAATCATCATACATCACAAGCTGAAAATTAATTAAGTCTTCAAACGCTATATCCTCCTCAGATATTTACTGTATTTTTCGGACTATAAGACGCACCAGTGTATAAGACGCACCAAGATTTCGAAGAGGTAAGTAAGAAAAAAAGTTTTTGCCCTCCCCCAGCCCCCAGGAGCACTCTCCAGACCTCCCAAGCCCTCTGCGCACCCGTTTTCGCATGGGGCGGGGCTTCAGGAGGCCAAAAATGGCCATATTCTGTGTATAAGATGCACCAACATTTCCACCCTCTTTTGGGGGGGGGAGTGCGTCTTATACTCCGAAAAATACGGTACATCTTTTTGATCATCTTATCATACTCTGAAACTCAACTGTCAGCCAATTATCACTTATTAAATAATCTTTACTTAAACTAAACATTGTGTCTCCAGATTAGTCATTGGTTTTTCTGTCTCTCTCTGATGCTACTGTGACACGTAGATCAAATCAGAGTGACAGAAAACTTAAATTAGTCTTTGTAAAATAATGTGGATCCTTGTAAACGGGCTATTCTGGTTCATGGGAAAGAATCCATTAAACTTAACAAGTGTCAAATGCTCTGGAAGTACCCTCCAAATATATATAATTATTACAGCAGCAAGTAACTTGGTTCTTTTAATAGCAACATTCCAGATTGCAATTTTTTACAAAGTGTAGCTGCTATAATCAAAGTTAAACATTTTGAGAAAATGATCCGAGTGATATTTCACAATTTGCATTTAGGATTAAAACAAAAGACAAAGCTGCACAGATCCCCCACCCCCACTCCCATTATGGGTCATAAACAACTCTATGATATCTGACAATATTTCACATAGGAGGTATCTCTGTGGTGATATTCTTAATTAAGCCATTTAAAATGAACTTAAAACAATTATTGTCAACATTTCCATTTTTTATATCTTCTCTCCACAGGGTGGACCGGAAGGTTATTAGATGTCTGAAATCATGACTTAGCTTTATTTTCTGTTTTATTGAGAGAATTTCTGCAGGGTCCATATTTAAGAATAAGATTTTCTCTAAAAACATTCTTCCTTCTCCAAAGTAAAAAGGGAATTTAATACAAGGGAGGAAACCGGAAAGAAGCCAGAAATGCCTATTAAACCTCTAAGCATTGCCTGTCATTAGTAAAAGGGCATTATTTGTAGCCAGTAGAGAATAATTATGTTAGCCAAAAAGATATTTATAAATAGAACTCAATTTAGATGAAAATTTCCTATCAGACTCTACTTCCAGCTGTTAGCAAGACAATGTGTTCACTGAAAATGCCTTCCCATTTTTCTCTTTACCTTCAGTTTTTCTTTCATGCCTGAAGTCTCTCTCATCTTCTTGTACTCTTTGATCTCTATGGCCTGAATGGCAGCTTTTGATTTTAAAATTCCATTCAACAACTCGTCAATTTCAACATCGAGTCTAGTGTAAGAAGCAGAACAATGTTTGGAATAATTTCTCCTTCCATTCAAGATTCAAAGATCTTAAAACATTTTAATCATATTTTCCCCTCCCCAACATTCCAGTTAAACCACTAACTAACATTTCCTAGATGGGGTGGGGAGACATTTTGTCTTGAACAAAATAGTTACATTCTCACTATATTCTCCTCTCCCCTGTTCCTCATCCTAAAAGTAGTATCTTCAACTTGCTGACTCCTTCAAATATATATGCCTGAGAGTTCCATGATTTCCAAACATAATAATGTGAGGAAACCATATATTCAAACCATGTTCAGCTAGACCACAGGAGTCAAACTCGCCACGTCACATTGCTGTCACGTGACGTTTCACAATGTTTTTCCCATTCGCGGAGCTGGGTGGGCGTGGCCTGCATGTGACGCATCGGGCCCACGGGCCGCTAGTTTGACACCCCTGAGTTAGACTGATCCAGACATTGGCAGGCCAAGAAAGCGCAAGTGCAGAAACTATTGCAAGTTTCTTTTATTTTCTGAAAAATGGCGGCAAGAAGATTCTTACAGCTGTTGTTGCACCAGCCCTCATCCCCATGACCAAAGAAGATGGCTGTACTCTGAAATTGGGGAGAATCACACCCAGAGAAGCAATGAGATAAACACCATCCATTAAAGGTTTAAAGCAGCTTGTCCAGTGCTCCCTCCCCACTGTTAATTCTAAAGCAACTAACTGCTTTCATCTGTAATCAACACACGCATCTGGAAAATAACCTGAGGTACATTCTGGGCTAAGGCTTGATTTTCTTAACACCAATTAGTTGAATTAACTCAGTTAACTCACCACATTAAACCACAAGCCAAGTTAACACACCCACAGAGTGGCTTCATATAACACACTAAACAAAAAGAGGTGTCGTCACGAAGGGACCACACCCAATATGTGAAGGAAACAAATGGATCAGCCTATAAGGGAAAGTAATGGCGTTGCAAGCAAAGAAAATAGTTTTTGTTAATAATATTGTCCTATGTTCAGTGAGAAGGTGTTATGTTCTAACTGTTTCAACTGTGTTGCATGGTTCCAACCAGGTCCAGCGTTTGAGCGGGAAAAAGCTCAAACGCTATTGGCTGGTCTGTCTGACAGCTCCCTATAAAAGGGCAAGCTGTCAGACTGCTCTTTGCTGGTTGCTTACACAAGAGCTGAAATAAAGAGCTGCTTTGGAAGTCTGTCTCCTGTCATCTCTACCCACTATCTAACAGTGGCGACGAGGGCTTGGGCCAGGAGAACTGTGACTAGCTTCTTCAGCACTTTCAACCAGCCAGGCAGACATCTTCCTGCCTCCAACCAGGTCCAGCGTTTGAGCGGGAAAAAGCTCAAACGCTATTGGCTGGTCTGTCTGACAGCTCCCTATAAAAGGGCAAGCTGTCAGACTGCTCTTTGCTGGTTGCTTACACAAGAGCTGAAATAAAGAGCTGCTTTGGAAGTCTGTCTCCTGTCATCTCTACCCACTATCTAACAGTGGCGACGAGGGCTTGGGCCAGGAGAACTGTGACTAGCTTCTTCAGCACTTTCAACCAGCCAGGCAGACATCT
>QLTV01002469.1:1387921-1425068 GCA_003457575.1 Thermophis baileyi
TTAATTTTCAAGGAAATCAAGAAACAATGTAAGATTCCAAACAAATAATGCTGCTGAATCCCATTAACCACAGCATGATATCATAGCATAAGGGAATCCAGGACTTATTTTAAAATATAACAATTCTCATTTAGTTATAACCAAGACATTAAAGTGTTAGAGGGTTTCTCCTATTGTTTGTATTATAGAAAGGGGTAAAAATACTTTATGTTCATCCATCTGTTGTTGAAAGGTCTCCAAGTCTTCAACTAAGCACTGAGATTCCATCTTTCGAATGCGTTCTTCTGTAACAGTCAACCAGTCAGACAGCTGCTGCAATTGATTCTTCTGTAGCTCCATCAGCGCATCATGGAGGCTGCCCAAGTCAAAAAAAAAAAAAAACAGACTAATTCATCCAAAGAGCACTGAATTCACAAGTTCTGCCTAAGTGTAATCATAACATAAACAGGCAACTTGGTAATCCTAGCTTTCTGTGGAATAAATTACTAAGCATGCTGATCAAGCCTTTTGTATAACTGTGTTATATCACAATCAGTGAGACTAAGATCTCAGTAAATCTGAATCCTTGCAAAGTAGGATGGTACAAATATATAATTAACAAAAAATATGATTGGTATATTACATATCTATGGGTGAAAGCAAATTCTATCTGGAGAACAGAACCTGTCCCAAACGTATTCTACAAGGTTGTTGAGGGATCCCTGCTGCAGGGGGAAAGAAGAAACTCCTGTTTTTCAAATATAATGTTCACTTGCCCAATTTCAAAAGATACTTTATGGTAAACAAATTAACTAATCAACCAATTCTGTAAATAACTACTTAAAATTAGGATTTATTAAGTTGTGTTGAATTATCCTCTGGCATTAGGAACTATCCTAATAAAAAAGTTCCTTTCAAAAAATCTCTTAAGATAGTTTTAAATTTTCAATCAGAAATGGAAATGAATTGTCTTCCAGACAAAATGATATAATAGTAATCTATAAAACTTTGGTTTTTTATGCTCTCCTCCATCCCCCATGTCATGATGTTGTGGCTTAGTTTAGCTCACATGCTTTTTGCCTTGTTCTCTCCTCTATAGCATGATCATGTGGCTTGGCTCATATGCTTAAACCATCTTGTGTTATACAGTACTGCTTTTTGTTACCTCAAATCCTTATCAGACATGCAGCTTGAGACATATTCGCTAATTTGTGGAAAATGTTAAATCTAGACCAGAAACTCAATCTTGGGGGGGGGAGGGGTGGTACGCTACAGATCTGTGCTATCAACATACAATTATTGCTAAACAAATGTTTTAGCCAAATTGCCTTGGACATCAAACTTCAGCTTAACAGATTCATGTTTCAGGTTTACTGCAAGATTTAGTCAACAGGGCTATTGGCAGGGATGACTGACTGATATGATAGACCTTTGTTTATTTTCAAGAGCATCTGGTTCTACTTTTAATGTTAGTAAGATATTCAATTTAGAAACCAAAATAAGTTTTTAAGAACACACCAATATATGTATATATGTATGCATGCATGCATGCATGTGTGCGTGTGGAGATAGATAGATGATTGATAGATAGATAGATAGATAGATAGATAGATAGATAGATAGATAGATAGATAGATAGATAGATAGATAGATAGATAGATAGATAGATAGATAGATAGATTTAAAACATCCCATTTTCAAACAGATCCAACTCATTATTCATTTTCCTCTTTGCAAAGATGATTTAGATGACTTCAAAAATATCAACATTAAAAAAATGTTTAGCCTTAAACACTGAGAAAAGAGCTTAATATATTACATCACAACTGGAAAACTAAACCATGTGTATAAACCATGTGTAAATCATGCCACTTACTAGGATTGGCGGTCCATACTGTCCACTCTGAGACTCTCCCATCTAGAATTCAGCAAGTTCATTTGTTCCTGGATTTCATTTTCTTCCTCTACTGAAATATTGCCCTGGGCTATCAGTTGATTACCAGCCTGAAGTACACTACCCACGCTGCTCTGATGTGCTGTCAGCTCCATCATAAATGCCTATAAAAAGTTCAGACTAATGTCATCCTAAAGCAAACATCGTCTCAACTATTGCATTAACTGCCAGATATTTGCAAGCATAAATATAATTTG
This sequence comes from Thermophis baileyi, assembly GCA_003457575.1. NCBI lineage: Eukaryota > Metazoa > Chordata > Lepidosauria > Squamata > Dipsadidae > Thermophis > Thermophis baileyi. The sequence goes on from QLTV01002469.1 coordinate 1,390,052, forward strand.
CAACATTATACAATAAGTAGCAATTCTCAAAAGAGCCATAGCTCTTTTGTAACTTAGCATCCAGACACAGAATGATCTCATTCAGATTGGTACCATATTATGGTATGGACAGAAGTAGCTTTAACCATTTGGCTCCATGATGGTCCTAATTTCAATTAGCTCCCTTTCATTTTGGAAGTGAGGACAACTCTGATTCGGACTAAGACCATGGTGGGTAAATAAATAAGTAAATAAATTTTAAAAAAATCATTCCTCAATCACATGATGCTTGGTAAAAAGCAAGCAAGTACAGTACTGGTCTGACATACTCTTATGTCCAGCTGACATTAAAAGGTAAAAAAGTAAAAGTACCGTAGTCTCATTACATGAAGCAACTCTATGTACCTTCTGGAATCCTTTGTTGTTAGGAAACTACAGTCAACTCTGAGCAGAGGATTGGATGCAATTTAAGATGAGCAACTACACAAAGGAAAATTTAATCCATAAGATCCCCAAGTTTCTTTGTAGCATTTTCTGGATGGGTGAAGAGAAAAGTCTGGGTTTCTGAGGTCTTAATTAGAATCTAACTCATCATCCGTGGAATAGAAAGACCGTCAAGTGGAAACTATATTAGCCAGCCTCTTATAGTAAGCATTCTTCAGAGACCAGCCATTTTTAAGAATTAATGAATGAGAGCTGAAGTTTCCAAAGAAATAAATGGAAGACTTAAAAAAAGATCATCAGTTCATAGTAACAACTGTAGTATATATCATACCAAGGCTAAAAATAAACACTCAGCTTTAAATAAATACACCACGATGATGTGTCCTTTAATGATAACTGCTTTTTGATTAAAATACTGGAACACAAGCAAGCATCTCAGTTTCTTGTGAATATTAAGGCAGCGAATAGATTTACAGGTGTATACACAATAGTACCCTATTTCGAAGTTTTTTATCTTAAAATTAACAATAGCAAAATATACAAATACAAATGAAGATAAGAGTCAGTTATATTATAATTTAAAGTATTTTTGACTTGCATAAATAAAGGTACAGTTCTGAAGGAAACCTCTTTTTTCATAATAATAACAGCAACAACAGTAACACAGAGCTTATTCCAGTCAGCTCCATCTCCTACATGAATGAAAAGCAGGACTTGGGGCACGTTAAAGATAATATATTATCTTAAAAGTTTTCATGGTTCTCAGTTTCTATCATCTATTCCAGCGGCCCCCAACCTTTTGGGCACCAAGGACCAGTTCTGTGGAGAGAGGTTTTTCTGCAGACCGGAGGTTTTGCATGCTGCCTGCATCCCACGGATGGGGTTTCACTTGTTTGCGCAGCCCGGTTTCTGGCATGCCGCAGCCCGATACCAGTCCACAGACCAGGAGTTGGGGACCTCTGATCTATTCTACTGTAGTAAAATCCACTGAAGCTTATGTGGTAACAAATTACTAAACATTTAAGTGGCCAGGACTTTTGTTTTTTCCCATCTCTATACTTGTATACTTTTGTAAACGTTACAAAATAAAATATTAAGAGGACTTAATTGCTTACTTAATTAAAAAAAATTCACATCTAGGTCTCCATCACCCCCAGCCACCTACTTCATGTGTAGTAAATTGTTCCTTGACTTCCTCAACATCATCAGATATGACTTCCTGCTCTTGGAGGGCATCTTCTGCAGAGAGCAGCCAAGTGAGAACTTCCTCCAGAGCTATCTGGTAGCTGTCCAAGTCCATATCCACTTCAGTCAAGGTGCTGGATGCTTCCGCTTTTAGAACTGCACAATCAACCTCAGATGTTGCACACTGCAAGTAGAAAAACCAAACTGAAGGCCTCTTTTCACAAAATTATTTTCCAATACAGATGTTCCTCCATATAGGAACAACTTACTGTAACAGTAACAGTCTATAAATACAAAAGCAGTTTGACGATAGATTAAAGCATCATGCTATTTGTATCTTCTTGGAAAAAAGCATGTTTTTGTAATAGGATACTCTTATGGGACCATGATATAAGCAGTAACCACATAAAAAACAGCCTGTTTGGTGAGGGAGGCTGGAATCTCAGAAGTTAACTAGAGCTAACTCTAGCACAATTAACTAGAAACCAAATAGATAGGTGCTATTGTTATGACCATCTATGGAGATTCTCAGTCATCCAGGTCATGGTTATTTCAAAGGTGCTTTTTTCTAGAGGCAACTGGATTTTCTTTGTTTTTCCTTGAAGACGTTTCACTTCTCAGCCAAGAAGCTTCTTCAGTTCAGAACTGAACTTCAAGAAGCATCTTCAAGGAAAAACAAAGAAAATTCAGTTGCCTCTTGAAAAAAAACATGGGGGACATATTATCATTGTTGTTGTCCTTTGCTGACAGTATACAAATCTATTATTACTATTTCTGTTGGTGGGTTGTTTTTTTTTAAAGTTTTTAACTTTGTTAGTTGCCCAAAGTTGCTAAAGTTGCAAGATGAATTGTCATATAATAAACAAAGAAGAAGTTAACTCATGCATTCATGTCCATATGTTTTAGAATTTCCAGACCCCAAATATCTCTATCCTAATTCTGTACATCCCCCTAAAGGAAGGTGTGCATTCTAAGTTTAGCACACACAAAAATGATACATTCTATTTACGAGAGTTCACAATCTTTGGCTAGGGAACAAAGTTGTTTTGGGAACTTTACTTTCATTTTCAGGCTTCTAATCATATTCCTTTCATAATTTCTTACATTATTGCAAATACACTTACATTGTAAAAGTACTAATTCAAGAAATAAAGCTTCAATTGTAAAGTGAGTTTGCCAGGGTCAGTCCTAAAATTACTGTATGATATTATATACTAATATCCAGGTAAAAAAGTAAGACATATGGAGCCAAATAGAGAAATACATTAGATTCCATTTCCAATTGAGGAAGATACTTAGGTTCGCACCTGTTTTATATATATAGTGAAATTACTAGCAAAGTCCAGGGGAACCTCAACTGCTGCTAAAGTAATAGCTAGTGGAGTAAATTTATCAGAATAATTGGCAAAACAATAATTGGCAAAAGAATTCACATGGAGTCACTAGAAAAGGAAAAAGTCACACATAAATATAAAAAAAGCTATAGAAACATATCTTTATCTGGATAGATCATTTCCTACTTCAGTCTAAGAAACTATTTTTAAACACTCATAGGGACAGAAGTGGCAACTGCCCTCACAAATCCATAAAATAAATCCTTTATTTTAAATAAAACCCTGCCTGTATACATTTCAAAGCAAATGCAACTCAGTGTTCTAAAACTGCTGGTGAGAAACACTATTTAAGAGTCACTCGAAAGAGCAATGTTCTGTGTAGCTCACACTAAAAATTAATATCATAGCTCAATATGTTTTATAAGTACTACACTATGTAGAGACTTCATCTGTAAAAAATATCCTATCTATTTCAAATATGAATGTATAAGTCAAGTTTCCGGATGCCTAAGCATGGTATGTAACCGCAAACTGTTATCAGCTAGGATCTCTGACAGGTGCCTGGCAAAAATCCCTTCAGATATTTCAAACACATTAAATAGTATACACACTGAATGTTTTTCAACCAGTCTAACAAGAAGCAAGATGTTAGCAGGTGGCAGTAGAAACTTTGTTTATAATTTGTTGGTCATTAGGAAAACAAGTAAATGATAAATATACTTCCAAGAATGTCATTAATTTGTGTATGTTATTTACAAAATACCCAGCATTATTATAGTGCTGTGATTAAATAGGCCTTGTTTGCCCATTTGCAATCTCAAAATTAATGCTTTAAAAATAATGGAGTTGTTTAGACCCCCAAAGCTGTTTGAACTACACTATAAATCTGAATCATTTCATCCTCCGTTTACTCCTTAATAATTATAAGTCAAACAGCTTTGAGCATTTCATTCTCCTTTGCCTTTTCCAATTTTTAAATTTATACATTAAAAATATACATTAAAAGTATATGTTTAAGTCACGGAATGGCAAGAATCTGATTAGCTCCTTTTAAAATGAATTGGAACATCAAATGCAAAAATGTCCAAGCTAACTGGCTTAATTTCTAACCCTAGCAACTTCTCAAACAAAGTAGAAAAAAAATATTCAGTACATTTGTGTGCATCAACAATTTACTGTCTCTCTGTGTGTACAGTTATATAATTTCCAATGCACTTACTGTATTTTTAAAGAAAATACATGGCTGTACTGTATTGCGAATACCACAGCAAAATGCCAGGAAAGAATTTTTATCGTTCAAAGTTTCTTATTTGCAATACAAAAATACGTATCAGACTCTCCTTATTATATATTATAAACTGATCATTTCATCACAATATACAGGTAAATAGTCATTGTTACCAGCTTTTTACAAAGGAGGGAAGGTTCAAGCAGTTGATCATTTAGTATGCACTAAGCTGTGTTTCTCTGTCTTAAAAACTTTTAAGATGTGAAGTCTTCAACTACAGCCTGAGGACTTCTAGAAATTGAAGTCCACACATCTTAAAAATTACAATGAGAAACACTGCACTAAGTCAATCCAAATATTTAACACCTTTTATTTCTCTATTTGTAATAGGAAACAGTCATAAAATCACTTCACAAAAGTTTGGTGTCATCTAATTTTAGCTATGCAAAGGCAAAGTGGATTTTGGAAATTGCAAAACATGTTTGAAGGCTTACTGGAGTGTCCTCAGGTGGCCCATGCCTATTATATACAGGGAACAGCTAGCAAAATTGCAATACTCTCAAATGTAGAAGATCATGGTGATGGAAAGTTAAATGCAAATATTTTTTTCTTAAAAAGGGAGAAAAGAAGTTAGTGAAAAGAATGGCACAAATCACTGCCACAAAGAGATTATTACAAGTAGCCACATTTCAGATACAGAAAAGCGGTCTGAGAGAATTAAGATGACCCAATTACTGTGACAACTAAAAGAAAGTCACAACAATCAAGACTGGAAGTAAGAGGATGAACTAATGCTGAAGAAATCAAAATTTTAGAGTGGAATAAAAATATACTATAAAAATATGAGAGGAAAAAGGTAAACAGCAACTTTATTGCAGTAGGACAAAGTGGGGTTGAAAAACCTGAGCAGGGTGAAGAAAAAAAACATTTTGAAGAAATGTGATGAGGTAGAGGGGAATAACAAACACTAACAAAAGAGGGAAGGAAAAAATTAAGTATATACAGGAAGTCATTGATTTGTTTCTGGGGGGGGGGTGTCGATGAGGTCTTAGTACTAAATCCATAAAAGCTTTATACCAAGTACCTTCCCAAATATGATTGTTTGTTCTGCTCTCAATACTGACTGCACACTGTGTACTTTAGCTGCTGCTATCTATCCACAAACAAGAAATAACACAAAGACTGGGTGGGTGGGGATTGCAAAAACATACAACACTGGAGTGGAGCCACTTAGCATGATCTTGTTCCCATATTGAGATAAATACTTTGTATACTTTGGGAGAGATGCAGACCAAAATATCTGCAAGACACCAAGGTGGGGAAGATCTGAAGTGGATTAATGTAAACAGCAACGCTGGTGTTCATGGACAGACTACAGCTAAGTCATCTTGCATGGCATACTGGATGGCTAGCAAATATGTAAAAGGATAGTTAAGGATGGTATCACTGAGGAAACCATAGAAAGCAGCACCAAAATACTAATAAGTGAGAAATTATTAATCAAAAGTATTATACAATAAACGCCCAAACAATATATAGAGAAAATGAATACTTGCAGATCTGCTGCAAAAATATCATTGAGGAAAAAAATCAGAGACGCTCTGTAAAACGAAAATTCTGAAAAGAAGATCAGAATCTGTTTATAAGATCTAAGAAGCAGAAAAGACAAGGATGGCATATGCTTGAGAGCATTAAAATGAAAAACGAAGCGATTAGGGCTATGCAGCATTTAAGATTCAAAACAAAAAGGTGCTTTGGAGCTCAAAGGGACAGCATGCTCTCAAACTCCTTAAAGTAACTCTCCACCACCACCCCCTTCTTGTTGCTCCGCTGTCTCGAGAAAAGATGGATTTGAGCAACTGGCAACAGATGTTTTGTGCACATCCTGCCTGCTCCAGAGCACTTTTGTGGCTTAGAATCCAAAGCTCTGTTCAACTCTAGAAGAGATAAAGGAGTAAAATGGGTAAAGATAAAGGGGGAAAGATAAATATGCGTAGGTGACCAAGAGAAAGAAGAGAACTGGAAGTCAGAGAGCATGAATGTGAAGTACAACGGAGAACTGAGAGAGTAAGCAATTTTCAAAAAGAGAAGGGGTTATCAAGAGGAAGAGAAAATATACTCTCATTGGAAGAAAGGAAAGATAAACACCAACCTGAAAAGGTAACAAGAGAAAAACTGCACATGACATTATGGTAAGTTAATGATAAACAAGGACAAGAAGGAAACAATGTATCCCTTCAGTACTGCATGCTACTTCTGCTGACTGCCAGCTGCTGGCAGTTCGATTCTGACCGGCTCAAGGTTGATTCAGCCTTCCATCCTTCTGAGGTCGGTAAAATAGGACCCAGATGGTTGGGGGCAATATGCTGACTCTGTAAACTGCTTAGAGAGGGCTGTAAAGCACTGTGAAGCGGTATATAAGTCGAAGTGCCATTGCTATTTCAGAATCTTACTGAGTCCAATAGCAGTAAGGATGTAATTATATGGGATAGGTTTCTCAACCTTGGCAACTTTAAGATGCGCGGACTTCAACTCCTAGATTCCTAGGTATTCTGGAAATTGAAATCCACATTTCTTATAGCTACCATGGTTGTGAGGCAATATTAATTTATATATGATTACACACACTTACTGCATTTAGTATGTTCTGTATATTTTACCCACTCTTTATATTTTTCAATGTTCAGTCATTATTGTAAAATACTGGTAAGCTGTCCTGGAAAATTTTGTTTTGAGGCATGTATTTTTAAAACTAATTAAATACAATACTGTGAAAGAAAAATTAGAGTCATCAATATGCATCACCTGTATATCTTCTTCTTCACATTCCTTTTTATATTTCCTTGGAAGAGTCTCTACTTCTCGAATATCTTCCAAAGTAACTTGCTGAGGAAGGACCTCAAATAAAGATGTCAAATACATAATAATGGATTTCTTATCAGGAAGCTGTACAGCAACATCTGAAAACAGAGCATATAAATGGGATACTTATTTGAGGGCTATGCAAGGTTTCCAGGCTAAAGTTATGACAGAGCCGTAAAACTACACTCATTATCTTCAAGTCCATATCCTCAAAATAGCTATCCCCCACAAAACACAATAATTCAGCAAAACAAGTACAAAACCTGAACCACTAAACCAGCTGTTCTCAACCTGTGGGTCGCGACCCCTTTGGGGGTCGAACAACCTTTTCACAGGGGTTGCCACACGCGCTAGCCCGCCATCTTGGAAATGCTCCCAGTTCAGCCATGCCTGCGGGTTGCCGGACAGCCGGTAGCCACAGAAGCGGGAGACTTCGCCCACCCGCCCGGACACCGCCATTTGAGTTCTTTTACCCTCTGCGCATGCGCAGAATGCTTTGTGCATGTGCAGAGGGTAAAAGAACTCAAATGGCGGCGTCCGGGCGGGTGGGCGAAGTCTCCCGCTTCCATGGCTACCGGCTGTCCGGCGACCCGCAGGCATGGCCGAACTGGGAACATTTCACCCCTGGTGCCACGCCCCCTTTGTCACCTCATCGCGCGCGGGGAGGGGGAGGGGCGGGGGTCACGGTGGCGGGGAGGAGGTCGCGGGGGGTTGCAGCATTAAAAAGGTTGAGAACCACTGCACTAAACTGAGAACCATCACTTCTCTATTATCATGTTTTTACCATCATAACTATGCTAGCAGATGGATTTAAATCAATTTTTAAAAAGCACAACATGAGTGACTGCAGGATATGCTAACTCTCTATTAATGTTTAAACACCTACAACAAGGGCAGACAAACCTATTTTATGCCTTGGACCTGGGCCCAATTTCATTTATTTTGAAACTTTTTTGACCACTGGGGAGCCAAGATAATTTGACTAGCAATGTGGCATATCGCTATAATTTCCAATCTGCTTTTCGCTAGTAATTGGTGATATAAGAGAGATTAAGGGATAAAACATGAATGTGACTATTTTGCCTCATTTTGTGGGGAAAAAATGCTATTGTGTTCATTTATATTTTATACATGCAGAGGACTAGTCAATATGAGAACTATGTGTCCATGTAGTCACTAGCAGTTCATTTTGTTCTGATGTTCCTTAACTAATTAACCATTCAAAAATCATTAAAACTGAGCAAGAATCAGTCACTTTTCTACTTAAATTCAGCTGTATAATCTTGTGAATGTTCTTAAAATCACCCAATTGTGCTGCAAAACTGCATAACGCCACAGGTAAGGGGTCCCTAATTTCTTGTCTAGAGCAACACTGCCCCCTTTCATCTTTAATATTCTCTACCTCTAACAGAACGAAATTATATATGTAGCAGTTATACAGTATTATCATATTTATACCTTCAGGGTCTAGCAATTTTTCTATTCCCAAGTAATTTTTAGCTACGTTGAAGGCATGTTCTAATCTTTCATGTTGAGTCATTTTGATGACTTTATCCCACCTGAAGAGCTCAGATCTAAAAAAATTAGAAGAAAAATAAATGAATTTTAAAAAAACAAGAAAGCATACATTCATTCACACTATAAAACAAAACACTTGTATGCATTACATATAACAATAAACTCAAGTAAATAGCTTATGACGACATCAAATTCTACACAATTGCTGATATTTTGTGGAAAGAAAAACAATGGGAAATTACATAACCATTCCCTGGAAATGTAGGCCCCATACTTCAATAAGAAGGCTCCTTCCAACACAGCAGATTTTCCTAGATGCATTATTTATTTGCTTTTCTTTCTTCACTCTTAATATAAAAACATGAAATTAAGAGATTTGGGGGAGTCAATAATATAAGGCAGGGGTGTCAAACTCGCAATGACACATTGTCATGTGACGTATCGCAACTTTTTTCCCCTTCGTTAAAACGGAGGTGGGGCTGGCCAGCATGTGACGCATCCAGCCCACAGGCCGCAAGTTTGACACCCCTGATATAAGGCATTGTAATATTCAACAGTGCCTATGTTGTTTTCATAAACACAAAAATGATGACACTGAATAGCTAAACATGGGGTTGAAGCAGTGGTGGGTTTCAAAAATTTTTACTACCGGTTCTGTGGGCGTGGCTTGGTGGGCATGGCAGGGGAAGGATACTGTAAAATCTCCATTCCCTCCCCACTCCAGGGGAAGGTTACTGCAAAATCCCCATTTCCTCCTGATCAGCTGGGACTCGGGAGACAGAGAATAGATGGGGGCAGGGCCAGTCAGAGATGGTATTTACCGGTTCTCCGAACTACTCAAAATTTTTGCTACCGGTTCTCAGAACTACTCAAAATTTCCACTACTGGTTCTCCAGAACTGGTCAGAACCTGCTGAAACCCACCTCTGGGTTGAAGCACATGTTATTTACATAATATGTAATATGTACTGCTCCTGTTCTTATTAGAACCCATGTACTTCCTCTGCTTCAAGGAAAAGCAGTGTCAGCTGCATGCTGCGTATGAAACGGAACGTGTTTTAACTGTTAAGAATAATTTCAGAGTTGTTCAACTGGTTTCAATGATGCCTAGTCGAGATTATATTTACAAGGAATGAGGTCTATGAATCCATATACCCTCAAAACTTTCTTTATGCAAACAGATGGTGTAGGACCGTGATGGCGAACCTATGGCACGCGTGCCCAAAGTGGCACGCAAAGCCATGTTGCCCGGCACGCACGGCCTTGCCTGTTTGTCTACTGGGTTTCTGGCATGCATGCACATGTGACGATCAGCTGTCCTTTGCGTACGCAGCAGTGCCGAAAACCGGTGTGCGCATGCGCGCCGGCCAGCTGATTGTCAGGTGTGCATGCATGCCAGAACCCGGAAGTTTGGCTTTTCCGGAGCGAGATCCCTTCGTGCACGTGGCAGTGCCGAAAACCGGCCTGCACATGCGCGCCAGCCAGCTAATTGTTGGGCGCACATGCACTGGAAGTTCGGCTTTTCCGGAGCGTGGCGCTGATGAGCGCACGCATGTGACATTTCCGCATGACCTTTTCGGCACTCGGTGCCGAAAAGGTTCGCCATCATTGGTGTAGGACTTCAATTAGCACATCATTACATTATCAGATTTTCAAAGAAAAAAATGTTTATTATATATTTCCATGTACAACTAGACAGGTATTTGTACTTCAGGTTTTCCATGTTTGTTCTTAAAAAGAATGACAGAAAATTATGTTTATTGCCTTCTCATACAAATTAGAAACCACTCCATTAAAACATGCTCTGCTTTCTCTCTACCTAACCTGTGCCAAATGGCTTTAAAATAATTCCAAGGATTATTTATTGAAAACTAAGCTCAGGTTTTTCTGCTCTGTAACAACTGGTAACTTTCCTTCTATCATCCCTAGAAACTGTTTTGTTAAACTTGTCCAATTTGCAGCAAAATACCTTATCCCCTCCAGTATGAAAATATTACAGATGCTGGCAAGCAGCCACCTACCTATGCCTGTGGATCAATGCATTGAAGGCAAGCCCATTTGTCCAGCTGGTGGTGAAATTCAAAACATTAACTTCATTATATGACTTTGTGGACTGCCGCACCCAGCTCAACAGGATCTTTTCACTATTGGTTTGCTGTAATTCTGACATTATATCTTTCATCACATCTTTAACCTAAAAAAAAGTGCCCAAGGTCAATAAAAAAGAATCAGAAGGACTCAAAAAAAAAACATTGTCTCAATTTTAGCATTCAAACAACACTGCAAAGTGTTAAATATTAGAAATAGATATTGAATTATGCCATACCACAACAAATGAAGACTCAAAACATTCTTCTTATCTAATTACTCCATATATTAATTCTTCTGTTTTACACTTCAATCTAAGTTCTTTGTATCCCTTAATGAGGTTTGTACATTAAGAAAACTATAGTATCTGCCCTAAAATCCTACTCTGGTTCCCAAGCTTACACATCAATGTCTTCCATTAACAAATTATTTAGCCTTGGAATCACATTGAATAGCTTTCTTGGATATTTCTACAAGGAAGGCCCAGAACATAATCTGAGGGTTTCTTATAATTAAAATACAGATGAATTTTTATATTTCATTAGAAGTGTTTGGGATGCCATCGACTGAAAAAGCAGTAGAATTTGGAGGCGGGCAAATTGTTTCATACACAAACAAATCAAGCTTGAAGCATCCCATTCTGAGTTCACAACAAGTTGTTTTGACCTCACTAGAAGTGTTCAGAGATGTTCCATCCATACCATAAATATTTTGAGCACAGTATATTTCTAAAACAACATAAAAATGCTTCCAATAAGATCAGTTTACTGAACTGAAAACAGCATGTTTCAAATTTAAAACATTTTCTACCCTCTACTATAAACCAATCTTGAACTGATAAGGTATGACAAATAGCTCAAGTTCCTTCTTTCACAGTTAATAATGTATTGACTTACAAACCAAAATTAGAAATGCAACATGGGATTTAACAAATCAAAATTTCTGTTCTGTCCAATATACCTAAATTTTAGATGTAGATTCTCTAATGGACTCAGTGGTAAACTATAGAAATAACTTTAAATGGATCTCATCTTTATCATACACATAAAATCTGGTTCCAATGATATTTCCAGCCCTAATTTCAGACTTACATAAAAATCTATCTTCCCTGACCTCTTCCACATGGGAAGTAAAGAAATGTAAAGCAGTTGTTTCGCATTTCATTTAAACAAAGGGGCAAACAAGCATTTCCTATGTTGTCTAAACGGAGGAAATTCTGGTTTATTCAAATTATTAATTCAAAATCTAGCTTGCAAATTCTTAACATTAACTCAATTTTTTTAATAAGTTCCATTTTATAAATATTACATTACATAAGTTACATTATTATTACATGATCTCACTACCCCTCACTAACTACCTGTAATATCCATATGGACCAACTGTAGTTACAGACCATAGACTGGAAATCATTGTTCTGAACATAGCACACAAAGAAGATGCAAGAGGAAGCCCAGAAATTTCAAAGCCCATACTCATTTTAAACAGAAACCCATAGATTAGCACAGGATACAAAGGTTTTTTTATACATGGCATCTTGGGCACCGGCGAGAAAGGGAGCAAATAACAAAATATGCATCATGATGCTGCAATGTGAATTATGCCTCTTTAGCACAGGATTTGCAATATAGCACACAAGTACGTAAAGGATGGACCTGAAAACTCTATAAGAAATTTCACAGTATGTTTCAAGTTGTTGCTTAGAGCAGTGTTTCCAAACCTTGGCCACTTTAAGATGTGTGGACTTCAACTCCCAAAATTCCCCAGGTGCTGGGGAATTTTGGGAGTTGAAGTCCACACATCTTAAAGTGGCCAAGGTTGAGAAACGCTGGCTTAGAGTACCCAGAAACTCAAGACTGATTGGTCAGCTGCCATGAAAGTTCTGTAGCATCTCCAGCTAATACTCCACCAATACCCATCAATGCATTCTAGTGCAAAATAATGATTCACACACATGGGCTGAGAAAAAGCATCAAGTCTGCTCACCTGCCAGTGCAAAATTACACTCCATAACAATCCAAGTGTCAGTTTGTGATTTCCATCAACAATGTCTGTCCCTCCTATGTTCACCAGATCCACCTGGAAATATTATCAAACAATGAAAATGTCTTCTTAATCAAAGGCTTGCAAACTTTAAAGGAACTAGTAGAAAGTGGGGAATAGAGAACCAATGGCCTATCAGCTGTTACTCTACTATAACTCTCACCATAGTTTCTCACATTCCTGGAATCAGCTATGTAACTTAATGATTTAATTGTATGTGAATAATTCAATTTAGACCAAATGGAGTACTATATAATGTGCTGATTTTAATATACTGACAATATGATGATCAATTCACAGGAATTTATTTTCTTTAAAAAATATTACACCAGCAGGAGGATGAAAGTGTGTAAAATAAAGGCATAATTAATGAATAGAATATAAGCAGGTGGCAGTTGTGATCAGAGGGCTTTTGTGCAACTGCAAGTTGTGAGTAAGTTACAACCTTTCCTGGAACAATCCCTACTCAGAGTTACCTATGCTCTATTCACCTCCCGTCTTGGCTATTGTAATGAGCTTCTACATGGGGAAGCCCTTGAAAAGTATCCAGAAGCTTCAGTTGGCTCAAAACATGGTGGCCCACATGATTTTGTGCAAACCTAGATGTGCACATGTGTCACCTCTCCTGCAGAAGCTGGACTGGCTGCTGATTTGCTTCCGGGTCCAATTCAAGGTGTTGGTTGTCACCTTCAAAACCCTACATGGCTTGGGATCAGAGTATTTGAAGGACCATCTTATCCCAGTCATATATACCTGACCTACAAGAGTAAGAAGGCAGGGAATGCTAAGGGTCCCCCCTCTTAAGGAGGACCATCTAGCGCAGGGGTGTCAAACTCAAGGCCCGTGGGCTGGATCCGGCCTGCAGGATGCTTAGATCTGGCCCCCGGGGTCACCCTGGAAATAGCAAAGGACTGGACCGCGATGCCTCTGCCAGTGAAAATGGAGCTCAGGAGAGCTGCGCACGGCCATCGCAAGCTCTGTTTTTGCTGGCAGAGGGTTGCAGGAGGCCGTCGCAGCCAAAAAACGGAGCTTGGGAGCCCATTTTCGCTGGCAGAACGCTCAAGCCACCACAGATGCCCCCAAGATGAGTGATGTCGAGCTGGCCACATTCACCCTGGCCATGCCCCCCCACCCCCACCCCCAAGGTCAAACACAACCCTGATGAGGCCCTCAATGAAATCGAGTTTGACAACCCTGATCTAGCAGGATCAAGAAGAAAGGCCTTCTCTGTGGTGGCTTCCTACTTGTGGGAACATCATCCCTGTAGAAATAAGATTGGCCCTCACTTTGACAGTTTTTCACAAGCTCTGAAGACATAGTTCTGCCAACAGGCTTGGGGATTCCAGAGTGATATGGAGCCCATCAAGTGGCTTTTCTGATTGTTATCACTAGGAGGGTTGAGGTGGGGGTATTGCTTTTTGTACTGGGGTTTTACCCCTCTAAGCCATCCGGAGTAATTGAGTGATTTGGGTGGCCATATAAATTTTCATAAATAAATAAATAAATAAATAAATAAATAAATAAATAAATAAATAAATAAATAAAAAAAATCTATATAAAACTCCTAATCTTTCATTTTTTGCAAAATAAAAGTTTTCATGCTATCAATTCAACCTTTCCATTGCAAATATTTCCAAAGTTATTGCCACAACATACTTATCAGTAATAAGAAAACAAAGTTTTTATGTTTTCCCATTAAAAAGTTCTATTACTGAGTCAGTACCATAAATCTTCTAATGTAACTTGACCACTTTTAGCTTCTTGATGTTACCAGCTCATTCCCAAAGCAGTTTTTTTTCCTAAAGGACAATTATATGGGAGCCTGGATTTACCTTCTATCGTTTTTAACAACAAAAATAACTTTTGGGGAAAAGAAATAATTTGTCATGTTACAAGGAAAAGGCAATTTCCAGAAGCTGAACCTGCCAGCTCCAACTCTCTTTCCTCCTACAGAAGGATATATCATAGATCAATCTGAAGGAGCTTTCAATTCCAGGGCCAGATTCTGGAGAATGTACAGAGTAAAAGAAGAATACAGGCATCAGGAAAGACATATGCTGTGATTGTGTTTAATTCGGTAAATGGAGTCAAGCTAGTATCCAAGTCTAAGGGTAGGCAATATTTAATTGGATAATTACTTCTTACAAGCCAATGAATCAACATCATCTCTTATGAGTCTAATGCACCTGAGAACAGACTGAAGTCTATACAAACAAAATTGCAATTTGGCTCAGCCGCACAAAATAGATATTCATACTTTCCAACTACAGCCCCTTAGGATCTCCAAGAACAAGAAATACAAGTTCACTTCTTACAGTAAATGAGCATGCCATATAGCACACTTTGTTATCTGCAAAGTACAAGCAACTAGGAAA
The DNA here is from genome assembly GCA_003457575.1 of Thermophis baileyi. Classification (NCBI taxonomy): domain Eukaryota; kingdom Metazoa; phylum Chordata; class Lepidosauria; order Squamata; family Dipsadidae; genus Thermophis; species Thermophis baileyi. Next base: position 1,405,107 of record QLTV01002469.1, read on the forward strand.
ATTGAAAGGAGGCATGTTAAGTTGTACAAATTTTTAGTCCACATAACCCTACTCAAAGACAGAGTTTTCAGAAAACAATTTTACAATTATCTTTTCCCCTCAAGTTTCAAGGAAACTGAGCGTTTAGAAACTTACATTGTTCTGATGTAAAACCTGAAGTACTTTGTTGACATTATTCAAAGCATGGACCCTAGTCGTTCCACGTTCTTTTAGCTTGCAAAAAGAAAAAAAGGAAACAATATGCAAATAATAATAAATGTAACAATTAACTTTTCAGGAAAAGCACAATTAAAGCAATGATGCAGATTTTGGAACATTTACTCTAATTGAACTGAATGTATATCCCTTTCCTTTATCCAAGTAACAGGACTGCAACACCCTGCAGTATGCATTATTTTGGCAACATATATCAAAACATTTTAAGAACAATACTGAACAAAATTAACTGTAGCAAACTTTAGTTGTGTGCATTTTTTTTCTCTCTTCAAGCATGAGTTTTGCAAAGCACATTTTACAATTTTGTTTAAAAATTGAAAACTGGTGTAGAAACAGAATTTACAAACCATGCATATCAATGTTCTTGTTAATTAACTAAATTCAGTGTGAATAGAGTTCTCTTTCCAACAGTCAGAGAAATAGGTTTAAAACCTTGACATTTCATTTTGCTTCCTGCTGAGGATACTAAAATTAGCTAAACTAATTGTCACTGGGCAATATAGACCAGTGTTATTCAACCTTGACAACTTTTAAGATGTCTGGACTTCAACTCCCAAAATTCCCAAGCCAGAATGCTGGTTCTGATATTGTAAATAAGCAGGCATAGTATTTTAAATTATCTTTTCAAGATGGTGATAATAATGGCAATTACCACTTACCAGTGGATTCCCTGTTAGCCCTTCTAAAAGATCTAAAAGTTTCCTCCCATCTCGAAGATCTGTGAATATATCCTTTATTGGCTGTTTTCCAAACTATAAAAGAAGACAAATAATTTTTAAAAAATAACTTCTGAGTCCAAAATACAACATAAACAAATAAAAAGATAAACTGTAGCCAGATGTCATCTTGAAATACTATTATCTATTTGTGTTACAGCATTCCAAATTTCTTAGTATGATCTTTATAACAGAGCTGTGTTTTTTTCACATATTCCTATTCTCTTAGACAGAAAAGAGTAGCACCAGAAGAAATTTTGTACCCCAGGAATGAAATAGAAAATCAGAGATTTCTCTTGCACTTTAGGGAATTTATTTTAAATACATGGAGACCAGAAGAGTTGCAGAATCTTTCAGCTGTCTGTCTAAAACAACATCCATCCACCAGCCTCCACCATTATACCACCAGAAGTTCGTTTCCGAACTTCCAGTAGGCCCGTTGGGCCCGTTTTTCACCATCCACAGGCTCCGGAGGCTTTCCTGAAGCCTGGGGAGGGCGAAAAATGGCCCAACGAAACCTGGGGAGGGCGAAAAACGGCCCAACAGGCCTACCAGAAGTTCGGAAATGAAGTTCTGGTAGGCCCGTTGAGCCCATTTTTTGCCATCGACAGGCTCCGGAGGCTTTCCTGAAGCCTGGGGAGGGCGAAAAACAGCCCATTGGGCCAACCGGAAGTGAAATGAATTTGCGGTAGGCCCGTTGGGCCTGATTTTTGCCATCCACAGGCTCCGGAGGCTTTCCTGAAGCCTGGGGAGGGCGAAAAACAGCCCAACGGGGGGGGGGGGGCAGTGCGTGCATGCGCAGGGGGGGAGGGCATTGCATTGTGGCACCCGAGCAAAAAAAGGTTCGCCATCACTGGTATAGGGTTTCCTGCCTAAGCAGGGGTTGGACTAGAAGACCTCCAAGGTCCCTTCCAACTCAGTTATTCTATTCTAAATCCAGCTCTCCCATGCAGAAGTGAAATGCTACTATGGAAGCAGTAGATATAGGTAGTCCTCAACTGACAACAGTTCATTTAATGACTGTTAGAAGTTACAAAGGCACTGAAAAAGAGTGACTATGACCATTATTCAACTTACAACTATCACACCATCCCTATGGTTACATGATCAAAATTCAGATGCTGGGCAACTGACTCATATTTATGATGGCTGCAGTGTCCCAGGATCATGCGATCCCCTCTTGCAATCTTCTGACAAGCAAAGTTCATGGGGAAGCCAGATTCACTTAACAACCATGTTACCAACTTAACAACTGCAGTGATTCACTTAACAACTGTCTATTTTAGCAACATAAATTTTGGGCTCAATTGCAGTTGTAAGTCAAGTTGTAATCAATAATTTCAAAGCATCTCCTTGCAACCTAATCATGGAATGACTGTAAGGGAGAAAAGAGAATAATTTGAGCAGTATCATTTCCAGATATGGAAATGTCATACTCTAGAACTGTTCATAAAAAAAAGTTTCCAGTTTGAGATGAAATGAAAAGGTATAAAAGATAAACAAATGTTTCCCCCCCCCCCAACCCTCATTCCCATCTCAGATTGTCATCCTCTGTAGCCTAAGCAAGCTATATCTGGAAATATTAAGTGCTACATTATGCAATAAGAAGAACTAGGTTCTCTGCTGCACGTCCTTCTTCAATAAGATCATGATTCAAGCTTGGAAAAGCCTACTTTATGTAGATAAAGCTCACAAAGAATGCATTCTTCTTTTGGGGAAAAAGTCTATTACAAATAACTTAGGCTCTTTCGCTTGCTTCCACCCTTTGTTTAGCTTAAGCTTGAGTGTTTCCAATCTATTACCAGTTTGTTTCCTTTCTCTATATCTAAGTCACCCAACAACAAATTTAACACAAGGCAAAGTCAGTTTGAATTCACAGACCCTCAATAGCTGAATCAGCTATTAGTTAATCAGCTTACAAAATATCTTAATGCAGAAATATGACTAAGTTCTGGAAGGATATTATTTAAACTATATTTGGTTGAGATTTATTTTTTAAAAAGTTCTATTTATGGGAAGCATCGGTGATAAATAATTTGAAACTCTTTTCTTTATTAAATAGGTGTTAATTCAAGCAGAAATTTCAGTATCAGACCTACCTGGGTATAGCCAAGGCAAGCCACATGAGCCGAGTGATGGAACTGTATAAAAGTGCTTAGGGAAATTGTTTGAAGACAGCAGTCATGAACCAATAGGAACTTGGATATTAAGTAGTACTAGGAACCTCAAAGTTTTTGATCCTAAACTATGTTCATGAACTAGAAACAACCATCATATCCACCAATACAGAAAATTAGTCCTGTTCCCTAATGTCAGCAAAAATGGATGTGGAAGCCTAGAAAGACTGTATGTACTCAAAGAGTATCTTAATAAAGCATATTAAAAGGGGGGAAGCATGAAGTTCCTTTAGCTCTTAATTACATTAACTTCTTATCAACTTCTTATTAAACTTTCCTCCTCATCAACTCATAGGAACCAAACATGAAGATTATTGCTACTGGCTATTTACTATTCAGGAAAGGAAAGATTTCCAGTACATAGATAGAAAACTAATTTCTAATTCATGTTCTGTAATCTAAATATGGTACTTTGATATCTGTGTCAAGATTTTCCATCTGATGTACTCAAAGCATGAGAATTTGATGTGGGAAATGATTCACAAAGCAGAAAGGTCACTACGCAATACAGTGCGTTTTGCCAGCATCTAAATTTAGTGCACCATCTTAAATGAGAAGCATTTTATTGTGGCTTTCTATCTGTTTATTTTTCTGCTTCAATTCTTGTTTGCATTCCACTTATTCAAGAAAGCAACAAATTAAATGTTGTTGAGGTTTTGGGGGAGCTGGATATTTGCTCTTTGATATACTTGTGACCAAAACCAAAACAAAAAATAGTTCAGTTAGTTTATTTATTCATTTTAATGACAGTACAGGAAAAACTCATATATAATAGATTATTTCTAAAACAGAAATGAACAGCAACAACTATATTTACTCCCATGATGCTAAGTAAGGAAAAACAGGCTTGTCTTCCAAAATACTGTTTAAGTTTTAAACCATAATTGAAAGCAACCTGATTTGTAAAGACTATCCAAGTGAAATCAAAGCTCTCAGAATCACGTTAACAGAGTGTCTAGTCCAATCAAGATTGTGTGTATCCCCTTTGAAGTGTATGGAAGCATGTCCTGTATTTCTTCATTTTATCCTTCATAATTTTGAAATTTTATAGAGAAACCTCAGTTCTAAATAGCTCACACAAATGAGCTATTCATCCATATGAGCTACTTCTGGATATCTTTCCCTTTCTGAGAAATCATTTATAATTAGATTTTAATACCAGAACTGCTTTGGCTACAAAGCAGAATGTAAAAGTATGACTTCAAGTCCTTTTGCAAATTATGAGCAGAATCAAACTAATTTTTTTCTATCTGATGAAACAAACAAGAAGAGGGCTTGAAGGCTGAATATCCCCAGAGCAGCTTGGGCGCTGCAGTTACCCTTACGGCAAATCCATTTACACACTATTAATTGTTGAATTGTGACTTATAATTTGAGTTTAATCCAAGTTAAACTGTCTTTTAACAGAGAACAGAACGAAGAAGCTTTTTGGGTAGTCATCCATGTTTTATTTCACTTATTTCAAAAGGTGCTAACCTAGGTTTTCTGCACTGAAGCAGATCCTGCATTCATGCTGTCAAATCCTGCCCTGGTTTCCTCGCTGTTGATGAATATTAAGCAGCATTAAAGCAGAGGCATGCACCGTCTCCAGCTGAGGGCTGCACCTGGCCTTTGACTGATGGGCCAAAGCTAAATTCCAACAGGAAGACAGAGAAGCAGGCGGACCAGTATATAAACTAAATTCCTACTTAAATTCCTACTTAATTACACTTAAACAACTTAATTAGGTAAGTTAATATAATTGCTCACTGTGTACTTAAAGAGTTTTTTTTCTCTCCTGCCTAGGCCTAAAAAAAGATGCTTCTGCATTGGAATCTTTTTTTTTCTTTTCAGACTACCTGGAAGCCTGAACAAATACATTTGTGCTTTAAGGAAGAGCAAAGCGATATACTCAGAGGAGACCCAAAGAAATTTTCCAAATTATTTGTTGAGTATCTACGGTGGTTATAGGAACTAAGACAGAGGATCTGCTATTTACTCTGTCATCCAATAAACTGCTCAATATGTGCAGTTCCCTGCATGTGCAGAAGGGGAGGAAATATTTATTGCTAATACTACAAGTAGTCCTTGACTTACAACCACAATTGGGCCCAGAACTTCCATTGCTAAGCAAAAACCATATCAGAGAGCAGAGATGTTTTACAGTAAGCCGTAGGGCATAGGCTACATTGAGACACAGTGCCATCAACGCTAATAATATCTAACATAAAAAATAGGGACTGCAAACACCCAACCTTAGTTTTATGCTATTCAACTTACAGCTACATTCAGTCTCTAATTTATGACTGCAATTGAGCCCCAAATTTCTACTTCTAACCAAGACAGTTGTTAAGTGAATTGTGTCCCCTTTTACAACCTTTTTTGCCACAATTGTTAGGCAAATCACTGGAATTGTTAAGTGAATCACACAGTTGTTAAGCAAATCTGGCTCCCCGCACTGATTTTCCTTAACCATAGAGATGCTACAACAGTTGTAAGTGTGAAAAATGGTCATAAGTCTCTTTTTTCAATATGGTTGTAACTTCGGTCACTAAACAAATGGTTGTAAGTTGACTTCCGGTTGACGTCGTTGCGAGATCAGACACGAGGAGCGGGTCTCTGCGCTCCAGTGCTGAGTTCTCCCCATTGGTGGGCTCCAAAAGGAGCCAAAGCCGCCCTGTAGGGGGCGGTAAGCAAAGAGGGACGCCCTGTGAGGCCGTGGAGAGTCGCAGCTCTCCTGTCTGACCCGGAGTTCTTTTTCCCTCTCAGCCATGGCGAGAAGAGGCAGCCTAAAGATGGCTGCCACGAAGCTGGGACAACCGAGGAACAACTAAGACTGGTGCTGGAGTGAAGTAGGTGAACAGTGACTGGAACTGGGGGAGAGGATTCATTTTCACTTAAAACCTAACCCCAAGGACTAACATAGAACTATTTGCTCAGAACTATTTGTTAAAGCGGCGATTAAGCATAATGAGAAAAATACCAGACCGGAAGGAAAAGACTTAAAGAGAGAAAAACAATACATTTTTAAAAATACAGAAAATTGGACTCTTAAACTGGGAAGACGTAGTAATGGGAAGGCATTTTAAAATACTGGAATTATTGGCTTAAAAATTTTATTCTCCTTTTACAATTGAACTATTATTAAAGCTGAGAGCGCCACCTGCCGACGAAAGGACAATATACAAGTCTGGGAATACTTACATGAAGGATTGTGAAAATATTTAATGAGTTATATCTAACTACCCCATGACTACTGGAGACTCAAATATGAGAACAAGTAAGTTATTTAATTAAAGTGACCCCTGAATGTTATATTAGAAGATTGAATCTGTAAAGGGGACGTAAAGAGGCACCTGATAACTCCTGGGATTATTTAAACGGAACTGATTGAATACCTATAGGATATAAAGAACTGTGATTAGTGTACTTCTTGAAGGGCAACTTTAGGTCTGAATAAATGGTTCTTGGACTACTGGACAAAAGTTTGATTTTTTAAAATAAAATAAGATGCTTCACAAGGAAGAAATGAGTGGAACTTTGAAGGAGATGGCGTTGATTTTCCAAAGCACAAAGGATATCATGGAGAAAGGATTTAAGAAGATTACGGAAAAAATGGAAAATACTATACGAGGGATGATGAGTAAGGATCAAGATGCTCAGAAAAGGGAGGAGCTAAAAAAAGAAATGGAGGAAAAGATTGAACCGATAATAATGAAAATAACAGTGATTAATGAATTAAACCAGGGGGGAAATATCTTAAGAGAGTTGAAAAGAGAATTGGAGATACAGGAAGATACCTTCGAAATAGGGGTTTGGCCAGATATTTTGGAAGCTAGGCAGTGGAAGAGGGTAGTGATGGGAGAAACATTTAGATTGAATAGCCAAGAAGTAGATGCAGACAGAGATAAAGATCCAAGAGAGGAATATGGGAGGCAAGTCAAAAAAAAGCATAGCAACCAAAGTCTGAAGCAGGCAAAAGACAATGGATAAAAAGGAAAGGAGTTCTCTTTTTTGTTGTTGTTCTGATTTGCTTTTCTCTTCTCTTTCTTTCCCTTTTTTCTTAGAATGGTGGCATGATTAGAAGTTAGGTAGGATAGAAAGAAAATGTCTTTTAATAAAAGGGTGACATGATTAAAACTTAGGATAGAGATAGGATCAAGAGAAAGGGGGAATATTAGTATATACTTGAATAATCAAATAATGATAGACTATAATTTAATATAAATGTGTATTATTATTAGAAATATATAAATTGGTCAAATGTAATAACTATGATTAATTTTACTAGTTTTATTTGTATCAGGATGTACAACACCCAAGTCCCACACTGTTCACGCATTGATATGTATATGTAAAACAAAATAAAGAATTTAACCAAAAAAAAAATGGTTGTAAGTTGAGTATATCTGTAGTCTACCTAAGTCTATCTGTACTCAGTGGAGGAACGCTATCAGGTCAATGCATACATATGCAGCCAAATCTACAAGGGAACGTCCTATACAAGTTACCGAACCTTGCATCTAACTGAGATCTCCCATTGGGCAAAAGGTCATACTGAGCACCCATACCCACATCACTGGATATGAAATAACTTTGTTCATTGCTGGAAAAAGCAAAAGATTTACTTTGGAGTTGCATTTCTGACATTGGCTGAAATCCCAACAACACTGCTGACAATGTCATACTGCTCTGAAAAGGACTGTAGAATTTCTGCATGCGGCTTTTAAAAGACAATGAATCAAACATTTGTTTCCAGAAAGGTCAGAATCTCTGGAGAAGGTTCTGCCAACACAGGCAGCTTTCAAGCAACATATAATGTACGCAGTCTATTACTGGGCCCTTTATAATGAAAGGTATTTCAAAAGGTTATGCATTAACTGTTTTTATTATGTTTTCTTTTAATGGTTTTTTATATTGTTGTGAGCTGCCCAGAGTCCCTTGGGAGTTGGGCGGCATACAAATTTAATAAATAATAATAATAATTAACCAAATCTTGCAAACTGGAGCTGAGCAGGGGAAGAAGGAACTCAGTGGCAAAGAAAATGGCCATTTTAAAGGGTGATTAGCACAATTAGGTTGCAGCTAATACGAAGCCCTTCTAGTGGAGAAATAGGGAGAGAGCAAAACAAATATTGCTGGGGATCTAGAATCGGAACATATTTTAATCCAACACATAACTGAAGATGCTATGTTTTACTGAACATAACTTAAGCTAGCCTTTTTCAACCTGATGCTCTCACATGGAAGTTCAATACACCTGGAAGACAAGAGATTAAAAAATAGCCACTGTGAGCCATCCTTACCTTCGAAAAACGAGTGTTTATCCACTTGGTGAAGGTTTTCTTTTGTACATCTTTGTGCTCATCTAGAAAATAACACAGTTAAGAAGTTTAAATATCGTTCTCAGTTTTATGCAATGGTATACCAGCCAAAAATTTTCTTCCAAGAAAAGTTATCAAGAAAAAAACAGAGGTTCATCTGAACATGGAGACATGAGGTAACATTTTAGATTAGAATATGATTTTCAAGCTATATGACTCTCATAATTCAAGGATAATATATGTCCCTACAGGGGTGGGTTCTGGATCCTTTTGCTGCCAGTTCGCCCAGGGTCGCACTGGGCGCCTGTGCCTGCAGCAATCAAAAAATAGCTTCTGCGCATGCACAGAAGCAAAATCCAAGATGGCAGCGCCCACGGAGACACCGAAGAACTGGCTCTGTGATGTCATCCCCGAGTTACTAACGGTTCTAAAGAACCAGATAGAACCGGTAGGAACCCACCTCTGTGTCCCTATCAGAATATAAACTTGTGTTCATAAAGAGAACAGATTTTCTGTACTTCCTGACCAAAATTTTTCTTCTCAAAAACAAATTGTTAATCTTTTCAGGAGAAGCAAATTCTGAAGATTGATAATTTCTGGAGAGCTCATACAAACTAATTACTAAGAAAGAGCTATCAAATTCCTGAGTTTCACTGGGCTGAAATGCTTCAAACCCTGAAGCTCTTAACAGGCAATCAGAAAGTCCTCTTAATTTCCTCCCACAGAGATAATTCCCTTAATTACCTTCCACAAAGAAAGAGGATAGTATTTAGAGATATCTGGATATTTCACCTCTTCTTCTCTGGATTAAACATTGTTTCCCCCCAAAAAATGTGATATCAAAGTTAGATTTTCCTCTCTGCTGAAACAAAACACTGAAGTCATTTGTTAGGCTTCTCTTTCTTCTTTGCTTTGGTTCACTCCTTTTACTTTTATCAAACAGAAGTTTGAGACTAATATTGCTTATTTCAAAATGTGCTTGGAACATCAAACTCATTCTGACATCATCCGTTATATTAAGACACAAAGGTCAACATTCTTTTTAACTAGTTTTTAAAATTCCCCTTTCCTTTAATTGCTTAAGGAATTTAGAAATAAAAGCAGGAATTAGCCTGTGGGTTTTTAATAATCACAAGACCAAGAATGCTGCAGAATAACAAGCTTCCATTCGCTTGCCTTGGGATTATACTGCTCTAATCTATATGCATCAACCCTCTCCCCAGACTGTCCAGGCAGAACTGAAGAATTGAACGGCCAAATTATTCATTAATTTTTATATATTACCTCATTTAAACAAATCAGTAATCCATTAAAAACATCAACTAAAAAACAAATCACTGGAGAACCATCAAGCACATCCAAATGCTTGTGTGAACTGTCTCAACATGCCATTTAAGAGACAACAGGTGGGATTTTAGACATGTCTCTAGGCAGGGAATTTCACAGCAGTAGAATTGAGACGATCCTGTCCTATATAGAGCCGTCCTTCCTACACTGGTGCCTTGATGTGTGCAGCAGTTTAGTTCTTTTTATCCCCAACTAACATAATAATCACATTATTTTGTTGCAAATGACAGAAACCATAATCCAATAAGAGAAATTTAAGAGAATATATGATATTTATCTACAAATATCGAAAAGGACATAATGTGCTGGTGGAGCAGACCTGTCCTATGTTGGAACTGAGAGGAGGTCAAAGACTAGTGGGTTCAAATTAAAAGAATGGAAATTTGGCCTGAATATTAAGGAGAATTTAATGATAGCAACAAGAGCTGTTAAGTACATCAGTAGTGGATCCACCTTCACTAAAAGGTTTTTAAATGGCCATGATGATGATGATGATGTTATCCATTCAGTTGTGTCTGACTCCTGGCAATTCTATGGGCCGATCTTTCAATCTTGCACTACTTCTTTGAGTTGTTCTATGGTGTCAGATTTGATAGTGTCCAGCCATCATGTTCTTTGGTGGCCTGGTTTCCTTTTACCTCTAACTCTTCCCCATATAATTGCTTTCTCTAGTGAATTCCCCCATATAACATGGCCAAAATAAGTGAGATGCAGTGGATTCCTGCAGCAGATGGTTAAAGCATATGACTTATAGTACATTCTAGCTCCGTGATGGCGAACCTATGGCATGCGTGCCACAGGTGGCACGCAGAGCCATATCTGAGGGCACATGAGGCTTTGCCCTATGTCAGCTCCAGCGCGCATGTGCGCGCTAGCCAGCTGATTTTTGGCCTTCCGGAGGGCGGGGGAGGCCATTTTCGCCCTCCCCAGGCTTCAGGAAAGCCTCCGGAGCCTGTGGATGGGGAAGAATGGACCCAACGGGCCAACCAGAAGTTCAGAAATGAACTTCCGGTTGGGCGGTTGGGCCATTTTTCACCCTCCCCAGGCTTCAGGAGGCTTTCCTGAAGCCTGGGGAGTATGAAAAACGGCCCAACGGGCCTACTGGAAGTCCGGAGGCTTCAGTGAGGCCCGCGCGCATGCGTGGGGGGGCAGCGTGGGGGGTTGTGCGTGCATGCGCGGGGGGAGGGCATTGCATTATGGGTGTGGGCACGTGCGCGCGTGCTATTGCGCGCGTGCCCACCCTTTTGGCACCCGAGCAAAAAAAGGTTCGCCATCACTGTTCTAGCTCATGCATTTTATGATTTCAAGTGTAGGGGATACCAGGCATCCATTTTCCATCCAAAATGGAAACTATGCTCTTAACGAACAATTAAAAGACATACATAAGAGAAGACAGTCTGCTGTTTAAAACATTTAGTGCAGGGGTGGAGAACCCGCAACCAACCTTTAGGTAATAGTACTGCTGAATCCTAAACCCTCATCACTTCTAAATGGATCAGTGAGCGGACAGGGACAATGATAGCTGTGCTTGATCGATGTCTGATGGTAATAACATCTGAATAACAATAGCACTTTCTACTTTAAACATTTCTTCATCTAGATGAAACAATAATCTTTTGCTTATGGTTTTGGATGACAGCTATAAGGAAAGCCTATGCAGAAAAGACCGTGGGCTGGAATAGCAATGCTAAAAATGAAGCTCACTGCCAAAAAAGAAAACCCCACCTCTGCACCCAGCAGAGAGTTTCAGTAGATCCTTACAAGAGGAACTGAGCACCGACTCCTTTCCTTGCCAACTCCCATCACAACAGTAACTTTGGGGAACTAATTAGCCCATTCCAAGCTTCAATATATTCAACAAAATCCTAATGCGTGAGAAGCCCAAAGCTAAATTCATTCTCCAGGTACTCTTTGCTTTTATCTTTCCCTGATTTGTTTTCCTTCTTTGGGGAGAATTATTTAAAGTCTAATTTACCTTATAACTTTCGAGGCAGACAGGTTTTGTTTTGTTTTTATTTTGTAAATTGTTCAGACAGCAATTCAACCCAGACAGCAGGATATAAAAGTGAGGCATAAATAGTTTAATCAAATAGGGATTGCAAAGTAATAAATAATAATGAATACATAAACACACCCACGTGTCCTCGGTTTTGGTATTTCCATGAATCCTTTTTGCATAAAAATGCAATGAATATTAATAAGTTTCATTATATTATTCAGTATTATTTTTAGATGACAATCTTTGTTAATAGGATTGCTCAACTGGCAAAAGTTCTTTTTCCAAGATCCAATTATTAAAGAATTTACTTTTTCATTTAAAAAAAAAACCTCAAAAATCCCAAAAGACAGCTTGACTACTAGAAAGAGCATGGGATTGTGGAAGTAAAAAAGGGATGTCTTCATGTTTGATATATGACCCATGGAAGTCATTTCAAGCCCATTCAAATTTGTGAGCAAATATCACAAACACAAGAATATCTTAGAATCATTTTTAAATCAAATGCAAACACACCTTTCTTTACTTAGATTCTGTGGTTATGTTTACACAGTGTGCCTAGCTATCATTTCATTAATCATAATTTGTTGTCTAAGCCACAATGGTTTGATTGGCAAATGATGCCATTCTATAAAATATGCCTTAGAAACCATACCTTACACTAGATTTAAGAGCTTTCTAAAACACCAGTGTGCCTTGAACCATCTATATACATGGAGTTGTTCCATCAGTTCAGTGCTATGATCATAGAAGAGCAATCAGAGTATATGCTTTATTAGTAAGGAATTAGAACAGCGGTTCTCAACCTGTGGGTCGCGACCCCTTTGGGGGTTGAACGACCATTTCACAGGGGTCGCCGCGTGCGTTAGCCCACCATTTTGGTGCCACCGTCACTGCAGGAGTGAAAAGGTCCCGGTTCGGCCGTGCCTGCGGGTCGCCGGACAGCTGGTAGCCCGGACGCCGCCATTTGGGTTCTTCTACCCTCTGCGCATGCGCAGAATGCTTTGCGCATGTGCAGAGGGTAAAAGAAAAAAGACTTTTTGCCCAGGAGCAAAAAGGTGGGGCAGGGGTCGCAGCGGCAGGGGGGGTCACGGGGGGGTCGCGGCATTAGAAAGTTTGAGAACCACTGAATTAGAAATGATGAAAAGGAAGATTTCATGTCAAGCATCTTGCATAATAATCTCTTGTGGTTTCAATAAATAGTAACAAACTTCAGTAGGTCTTTATATTCTAATTAACCATCCATTAACCTCGAAACCTTAGCTGTCAATCGATCCCATTAACCCCAGTCCTGAGTTCCCTGCAGGATTAATTACTATGGGACAAAGTTCACCAATTCTATATTGGTTACTTAGGTCACTGAATTCATATTTGAGCACTCACATCATTCATATATGATTTATCTAGCATTGGAATAGAATACCTATAAAACCAGCTCTGTCATTTACAAACCATAGTTTCTTGTTTAGTGCTATATGTGAACCAGAGGTGGGTTCCTACCGGTTCTAACTGGTAACTCAGCGATGATGTCACGGAGCCGGTTCCATCTTGGGTTTTGCTTCTGCGCATGCGCAGAAGCTATTTTTTTATTGTTGCACGCGCGCACAGCGCGACCCTGAGCAAACCGGCAGCAAAAGGATCCAGAACCCACCCATGATGTGAACCCCAATCCTTTTGGCTTCTTCAACAAACCGTAGCTAAAATGCCATGATATTACTACAATATACTATATGAGTCCATCTATTATCTAATCTCAAATTCAAGATAAGCCCATTCTATTTAAGTGTGACATTTTGTTGCATCACTGATCACAAGCAGATTCTTTGTAATAAGCCAATCGATGGGTAAGAACATCTTTAATCAGATGGAAAGATCAGCTTCATCAATGTAAGCATGTTAAGACATCGACAAGAAACATTATCAATACGTTAATAAACATGCCTATGTATTCCAACCACTGTAATTGTTCTAGTTATTCTAGAACAGGGGTTTCCAACTTAGCAACTTTTAAGACTTGTGGACTTCAATTCCCAGAATTAGCTAGCTGGGGAATTCTGGGAGTTGAAGTCCACAAGTTTTAAAGTTGCCATTGCATGTTGCCCAGGATAGCCAAGGGATGAAAGCCAGTTCATTCATGTCTTTGTCTTGTAAAATTTTTAGTCTTTTTAATTAAAATACTAAATTTAATATAAATAACATTGTAGAGTACCGTAATTAAGACAAGTATAGGAAGGAAGGAGCTATAAGCAACTGAAGAAATAGTTCTTGTATTATTATTTAAATAACTCTGGATGAAGTTGGTAAAAATTGAGATAATCTGCAATAGAATAAATTTGAAATACAATTTTTCATGTGTAGAAGTCAGTTCAGTGTGGGAACAATACTGAATTCTTACTGATTCTGAGACTGACAATTCATAAAATGCTATTTGATACCTGATGGATATAGAATATAGAAGCAGTATCCTGTTCTAGAAAGATGAAAAAGCTAAAGGTTAATCATTCATCTCTGTCAGGAGTGGCAGAAACACAGTGAAGGTCAGCTGGGCACAGCAGAGCCTGCAAAGCATGGGGCAGCTGAGGCTTTGTGCTGTGGGGTGGCTGACCAGAGTGATGGCTTGAAGCTGAGGTCCTCAGCAATGGTGCAGGTTGCACTGGGCCTGAAACAGAGGCCTGGGTGGTGGCAGCTGGCTGAGATTTCTGAGGGCCCTGGGCCACCACCACCGAGAAATGCCTCTATGCAGAGCATCCAAAAGTGCAGATATTGGGGGGGCAGGGCGGAGAGAGAGAGGCAAGTGGAAGAAGCTGAAGCATCCCTGTAGTCAATACTAATCATAAATGGGAGTGGGCTGCCAAGCACCCGAACTTGATCATGTGACCATGGAAGTGTTACAACAGCTATATCTTCGAAAGTTAGCTGTAAGTCACTTCATTCGGTGCCATCGTAACTTCAAACTGTGGTTGAACAAATGGCAATAAGGAGTACTTGTACAGACACACATAACTGCCACATATCATTCTTCATCACACTTTGATACTGCCCATTCTTCTCACTTTTGAACTTTCTTTTGGTCCAATAGCACAAAGCCCTGCATTTTCTCAGATCTTTTGAGCTGATAAAGTTTAAAACTGCCAACCTGTTGGAGTATTCAGAAACATCTCACAGGTGGTCTTTCATCCACATTAAACTATAGTTAATATTTACTTGATTCGGAATGTAAAGAAATACACCCAAAGACTATGATGAATGACATTCTGTCAATGTATGCAATGAAATGTGCTATATAACCTGATACCTCATTCATTTCTTAATGGCCAGCACACCAAAGTTATTGTCCAAACCTAGCTTGGACTTTGCAGATTATACAGATTGACACATACACTAAACTTTACAAACTGGAACCTTCCAGATATGTTTGGATTACAGCTCTCACAAGGCATTGGCTCAGATTTCTGGGAATTACAGTCCTATCTGAAGGTGCCAAACTGCGATCAGATGGTCATGGAAATACTTTGAAATTAAACTCTTTTATTGTAACAGTGAGCTAAATTTAGTGGCAAAAACTTGTTTTTCTTTGGGGGACACAACATTAAACATTAAAACAGATTATCTGAATGAGCCTCAATATCCCTGCAATGTGTAATACTTCAGCCCATAATCTTGTGACATAATCATACCAATAGCAAGTCCTGGCAACTTTCTATAAAAAAAAAAATAAGTATGTTTCCAACCCATAATAACTTACCCACACATGCTTTACCACATGGAATTACCACACACACACACAGAAAGAGACAAAATCGTATTTTGGCAAAAAGATGGCATCATTTTCATAATCCTGAAAATGCAAATCAAGTATGATACTTATCTTCCATTATCTAACATTAAAGATTCCACTCTGAAGAAATGAAGACTACTAATTATGATTAACTGCTAATGGAAGAGTACCATTTGTTTTCTGAAGCAGAATACTTCCACCCTATCTTTAATCCTAAAGACCATGAAGCATTCTAATTCACATTTAAGTACACTCAAATAATGTGTAAGAAAGTACGCATGATTTCTCTCTTTATATGGTACTGCTCTAATTTCCTGAACTGGCAGAAGTATTATTCTGAAAACTAATCGGTCTTACAGAAAATAGGAATAGCTACTACAGCTACAATCCTAGAACGTTTTTAAGGAATAAATCCAACCTAATTTAATGAAAACTTGTTTTAAACCAAGTGCAACAATTTAAGCATACTTTTTACTTCATCGTATTATAAAATTATGCTTTGTAGTTTTACTGCTTGGGAAGCAAGCAGTATGAAATGGCAGCACTAGCGCCTGTATTTACAGTAGCCACACTAGGAGCCAGTGGATTGCTGTGATATAATGGTAGTCCAGATTGTTTTCTCTATTGTTGTGCAAAGAAAATGGGAAAAGGAAATACAATGTATATTATCTTGAACTTCTAGAGCAGCGGTTCTCAACCTGGGGGTCACAACCCCTTTGGGGGTCGAACGACCCTTTCACAGGGGTCACCTAAGAGCGCGCTAGCCTGCCACGCCCCCTTTGTCACCTCATCGCACACGGGGAGGGGCGAGGCAGGGGTCGCAGTGGTGGGGCGGGGGTCGCGGCATTAGGAAGGTTGAGAACCACTGTTCTAGAGGTAAGACAGGAGGGGGGTATCTAACAAGTAATTAAGTCAAGTTGGAGAGTACTAAATATCTCAAGTTGATTTGCTTCTAAAATCCTTCCTCCCAGATCTTCTCACAATGGCATACACACCACTGTCCAATCACTATCCTGTATCTAGAAAACAAGGATATCTAGAGATATAAGAGGATTCTTAATATTTCGATAGGGATTTGTCTCATATCCCCAAAAGCTCCCTATCTCAAAATATAAGACAGGAAAACAAGGAGCTAGGAAAGACCTTTCTGGAAATGCAACTATCTGTTTCCCATACAGCTGAAACTTTATCTCCCTTTATACTTAATATTAAATTATATATCAAGGCAGGACAAAGATTATTTTGTTATTTTATTTTAATTTATTGATTTAAAAAAATCAGTAACTCAAACAATGTGATTTTCAGTGGTCCATATATGATTATGTATGTTTATCTTTATCAAAAACTGTTATAAAGTGAATCTATCGCAGAAATGTAAACACTGTAGTATGTTATCAGTTGCTCTTTCCAATGATCGCCATCATTAATTATATCAAGCAACAATACTTGCTCAAAAAGGACAGTTCTTTCCATTCAAACTTAGATAATATGCCTAATATATGATTGGGCAAAGATTACCATTCAAGTGCCATGAAAAGGAGCCAATAGAAGGAGAAACTCTCCAAAACAGCACTGAGTCATAAGTAACAGTTTCCTGGAGTAAGTAAGAAACTGAGCAGGAAGAAACTGTATTGTATCCAATTTTTAATACCTTATGAGTTAACAAATAGACTAGTTTCCTTCAATTGCTACATCTGTCTAGAAACCACAGCATGTGCAAGTCAGTAGAAAAACATAAACTGGGCAAACAAGAGGTCCAAAGGTTTAATTACTCTTAGAAACAGACTGTTTGTTGCATTTTCTTTCTATTCAAGTCATGTTGGCTACTATTGTATCTCAAGTATTCAAGTGTTTGCAGAAAGAAAGAAGAGAAAGCCCACTAAAAGAGCTTGGGGAATTAAAACAGCTCCCTTATCCAAGTTAAATCAGCTAGAACTATGTGAAAAAGAAAGTGAGACATGGAACATGTATCTTTTCCACTGTGAATGTTGCATGGTTATAGTGTATATGGAAAGTACTTCCTTCCTTCCTTTATTTAATTACTCTAGGTTACATGCAGCTCCAGTCAGGAGAAGGGAGGGAAATTAAATCTGTAACCATTTGCAATATTGATACTGCTTCTATATTCTATATCCATCAGGTATCAAATAGCATTTTATGAATTGTCAGTCTCAGAATCAGTAAGAATTCAGTATTGTTCCCAGACTGAACTGACTTCTACACATGGAAAATTGTATTTCAAATTTATTCTATTGCAGATTATCCCAATTTTTACCAACTTCATCCAGAGTTATTTAAATAATAATACAAGAACTATTTCTTCAGTTGCTTATAGCTCCTTCCTTCCTATACTTGTCTTAATTACGGTACTCTACAATGTTATTTATATTAAATTTAGTATTTTAATTAAAAAGACTATAAATTTTACAAGACAAAGACATGAATGAACATCCCTTGGCTATCCTGGGCAACATGTAATCATAATAAAAACAACAAAAACCACAACCTGAAAATAGCCCATCAATGCCTTCTTATTTTACCTAAAACTCTGTATGTCTGTAGTATCTACATATTTTATTTCAATGGGGGAAGCATACCTGGTCTGAAGAATCTAAAGCAGGGTCGCAGAGAGAAATATATTCCTTGAGATAGGCATTATAATCCCAAATCATTTAGGATTTTAAAAGCTCCCAAAACATCTTCAGAAGCAAAGGAACAGCCAGTAAAACAGGGACAAGATCAAGCCAATATTGTCCAATTCAGAGGATTGTCAAACCCTAGCAGCCTTAACTAAGATCAATAGATGCTTCTGAATTGTTTTCAAAGAAACAACAACTATGAAGTGCATAAAACACCAGATCCTTATGTATCTTACAACACAGATATGAAACAGGGATAGAGTAGGAGGGGAAAAAAATCAGCAAGCAGTTATTCTTTGAAAAGCTTTGTTTTCCATGGGAATGTTTAGTAAATCAATAGTTCCACAAATATAGTATGTGCTTGCCAAAATCTCTATAGTGATTTGGGAGCAGGGAGGGATTTTTTTTTATTTACTTACTTTTTATTCCGCCTTTATTTCTTGAAAAGTAACTCAAGGTGGCAAACATAGCAAATGCTCCTTCCTCTTCATATTTTCCCCACAACAACAACCCTGCGAGATGAGCTCGGTTGAGAGTGTGTGACTGGCCCAAAGACACTCAGCTGACTTTCATGCCTAAGGCAGGACTAGAATTCACAGGCCTGGTTTCTAGGCCTTAGCACTATGTCAAATTTGCTTTTTTATATATAACTTCTGTAACAGAATCTTTCTGGCTTAAATATTTAGCACTTAAAGTTAACCCCATGCATTAAACATGAAACAGAAAAATAATTTATTATGCTCAAATTTTCCCCTATATTTTCTATTTTTTTTTTCTTTTCTTTTTTTTAATACTGGACTTTAAGAGCCATTCTCCTATCCTTGAATATTCCTTGAGTCAATAGAAGACTAAGCATTTCTCTTCAAAATTTATGATTCCATAAAAGGTACCTATACACTCTAGCTTCTCAAAAGAAAGACACAATACAATGCCCCAAATATGTCACTTTGTTTTCACTGAAAGTACTTTCTTAAGCTGTGTCTTATTACAAGCTTAAAAGTTTGAAAACTTTGCACAATTCACAACCATTTTTGCCCCAGGATTCTCACCAAAATGAATTTGGATCCAGCTACGTACCAATAGTTGTCTTCTCTAAACCTGCAGATCTAATAACCAGCTCCCTTGATTGAAACACTTCACAACTCCAGAGAGTTAAAGAATCCACTCACTATAACAATTGCTTTAGAAAGAAATGATGTTAAATTCATGAGAAGCTTAATAATGATTATAATGTGTATTGCCCTCACCAGATCTTCCCACATCTACCGTGTTTCCCCGAAAATAAGACAGGGGCTTATATTTTTTTGACCCCCCAAATATGGCCTCGGCCTTATTATCGGGGGGGGCTTATTTTGGGGGTGCAGTAGGCGGCGAGCGTGGGTCTGCATGTCCCATCGCCGCTGCCTCGCCTCCCCTCCCTGCCGCCACCGCCTCGTGGAGCAGGACTCAGTAAGGCTTGTTGTGCCGTTGCATGCACGAACTGCAGGACTGCCGCAAACTTCATCATACTGGCACAGCTGGGGTCCTTCTGCCGTTGGTGCATGCAACGGCACAACAGGCCTTGCAGAGTCCTGCTCCACGAGGCAGCGGCGGTGGCGGGACGAGTCTCACAGAGACTCATTTCTGGCAGGTGGAACATGTTGGGCCGCGAGATGCACGTCCTACCTGGGACTTGTAGCTCCGTCGCGTTCCTTGGCGTTGTGTCCACTGACGCTCCCCCGCCTCCGGCACTCGAGGGAAGCGGGAGGGAGAAGAAACTCCCGCGGGCTGCCTGAGGAGGGGAGCCAGGA
>QLTV01002469.1:1428653-1468333 GCA_003457575.1 Thermophis baileyi
TTCCGATAATAAGCCCAACGGGGCTTTCCGGGACATGCGTTGAAATAAGCCACCCCCCGAAAATAAGCCCCCCCATTCCTTTCCGGGGGAAGGGGGGGGGGCATGCCGGGAGGCGCTCTTTTTGCTGCGGGCACTTTTTTGGCCGGGAGAGCGAGAGCAAGTGAGAGTCGAGGGCACGCATACCCCACGAGACTGCTCGGCTCCTCTGGGCTCTGCCTCTGCCAGCGTTTTCAAACGCGCTCCTGCCTCCGAGGAAGAGAAGGGGAGCCTTGATGCCTGCCTCGCCGCCCCATCGCAGGCAGGAGCGCTTCAAAACGCTGGCAGAGGCAGAGCCCAGAGGAGCCGAGGCAGTCTCGTGGGGTGTGCGTGCCCTCGACTCTCACTTGCTCTCGCTCTCCCGGCCAAAAAAGTGCCCGCAGCAAAAAGAGCGCCTCCCGGCATGCCCCCCCCTTTCCCCCCCCGGAAAGTAATGGGGGGGCTTATTTTCGGGGGGTGGCTTATTTCAACGCATGTCCCGAAAAGCCCTGTTGGGCTTATTATCGGGACATGTCTTATTTTCGGGGAAACACGGTAGGAAGTGATGAACCCAAGGTAGCTAGATTAAAAACAGAAGCTTCAACCTCCTTCCTCACTTTAGAATAGCTATGTTGAAAGTGGACAATCCTAAAGGAAAGACAGGTCCATCTTCAGCCACAGAATAGGTTATTCATCAATTTTCTTTCTCTATCTTCCCCACCTACCCTTTGGGGTAACTACTAAAAGAGTGACGATGTCAGAATGAATCAGTGAGTATTTATCATTAATTTTGAGCATTCTGTGTTTTTTTACCATGTAATTCAGTTATGGATTTCTCTATATATGGTGTTGCATCAGAGATGAGGATCAACCCAATACAGTATCTGGATTGCTTCTATATTCCTCTCAAAAGATCAAACCTAATCACCCCGCTTCTTTTGGAAATAATATAAAATATAGTTTTGTACCATTTCCTTGAATTTGTACCATTAGAATTTTAAAGTAAGTTACAAAATAAATCTCACAAAAGACTTTGTTTTGTATTTGTTGGCACCTGCTCAGCAATGTTTAAAGATGAAAATGCAGTATTAAATAATAGAAGTGTCATTATTAATTCCTTCACTGTACACCATCTTTTCTTGTGCTTCACCTTGATATACAGAAAGTGACTTTAATGAGCTTCATATATTATGAGAATGAAGACAACCATATTTTAAGCAAGCCAATGCTTGTTAAATTGCTACTATATTTTGCTAGCTCATTTTGCTATATTTGCTTTTGTCAACCCCTTTTCATAAATACAAGCTATCAACACAGATTTTGTCAGACAGAAGGCATTCTTATCCAGGCAAAGATAAGAAAAATAAACATTTAATTTGGATGCAATATGACTCACTTTCCAAAACATGAGAGGAAATATGACAGGCCAGATGTATACAATATTTTCTAGGCACTGTTCTTTTTTACTGTCTTAAAAACTAAGGTTTTGTCACATCATTTAAACATTTTAAAAGATGTTGAAAAAAAATATCACTAGCAGTTTTATTGGTTCACTTAAATAAATGTTATCTTCATTTACATTATAGAAAAGGTAACTTTCCCAATTTTAGAATTCCTCAAATGTCATAAAACTGGAATCAAATGTTGTGTTAGCAGACTTCCCATTGTACAATATATTCTCAATCTTTTCTGCTTTCCTGTAGGCCTAACAACCCAAGAAACTTATTTATTTAAAAATGTGTATTCTGCCTATTCCTGTGTTATGCCTCTAAGCAGCTAATACAGATAAAACAACAAAATCCCAAAATCAGTTAAAGCCCACCAAAAAATTATTTAAATTTAAAACCATTTAAAAAAGAAAAAGCTAAAACCCCTTGTAATCATGGTGGGATGGACAGACAACCTGTTTGGTATAATGGTTAATGTGATTTAGCTGGTTCAATCCATAACAAAATACAAAATTTGAACAAAATACAAAACAACATGAATAATATAGAAAATGATCCTTATACAAGTAATTAGGGAGAAACCAGTCATATGTTTCCATGTATGCATGGAGTGATTGTAGTTGTATTTAGGAGTCTGACAGCCCATGGATAAAAGCTGTTTTTAAACCTGTTTGTCCGGCTGGCTATAAATAAATAGATAAATAAATCTGTTGAGTGTAACAAGACCTTCTGAAACTTTTTAGAAATAAGTTGTGGTCTTCAAGTGCACAAACCATGGTGCTAACCAACTTTTCCACTCATCAAATTCCAGATGAGTACTACTAGAACTGCATCTTTTAAAAATGTATCTATTGTATTACTTAATTAACATATCTATGATTATGGAGACAAGACTGTGAATGTAAAGAAAATAAACACAAACAATAACTTTGATTTAAGTTCTGAAATTGCTATAGCTAATATAGCTGTTTTTTAAATCTTAAGAAGTTCATTGCATTCAATGATTCAATAATCCTATTAACAAAATCACATATTTAATATTTTAATACAGAACTGAGCATTGAATTAGATTTATACATACTCTGGTGCAGTAATGGGTTTCACTTACCTTCGCTACCGGTAAGGAACTGTGAATGCATGTGCGCGCGGAGCGCTTCTGCACATGTGCAGAACCTTCTGTGCATGCGCAGAACCTTCTGCGCATGCGCAGATCGTCTGTGATGACGTCCAGGCGGGTGGGCAGAGCCTCCCCCCACCGCCGCTACTGGTTCGCCCGAACCGGGGCGAACCAGTAGCAACCCACCACTGCTCTGGTGGCTTCAACCTGCTAGAAATACAGGCATTTTGAATATTTTCCACAATGTCCTTTTATCTCCAGATAAAAGGAAGTTCACTCAAATAAATATTGAACTACGGCATGTTATGAAAATTTGGACAATGACTCATTTCCTTCCTTTTTAACACAATTAAAGTTTTCACTTTTGTGAGAACATCGTGCCAAGGAAATCTGGCTGGTGTGTGTGTGTGTGTAACAATGGCTAATGGCTCCCATCCATATAAAAGAAAGAAGACTGTCCATTTACATTTAAGAACATTTATAAAAACCTTAAAGCAGAGTTTCAAAATTTTCAGAATTAATCTTAGTTATGTTTATGTCTCCATATAACTTCATTCAATAATGGCATGTTCCATTCCTATAAAATAAGTATATTTCAGTTTAAAAGCTTTTATAGATAAAAAAACAAAATACTGGAAGCCTGTTTGAAACTCATTATCGGTTTCCTTTATTATTAAAATCAGGGGGGGGGAAACATATAGTATCTCCAAAATAAGTAATTTTGTGAACTTACTTATATCCACTCATTCTTTCTTTTACATAACAAAAACTGCAACAAAATTATTCACCAGGGACTCTTGGAAGCTTCCATCCCAGACCAGAAGCCAAGAATTCAGTTGAAACCTCAAAAATGTGAAGCATGATCTTAACCTTTTTCTTCTTTCCTCCCAAACCAAAAATATCCCAACCTATTATTTTAAAACCATAACAAACTAATGAGAATGCATCTATTATATAAGTTTTTTTTTAAAAAAGAAAGAATATATAAAGGAGCTTGTGACAACTGGAAAATTAGATCAGAAATCTCACATGCTACATTGATGTTGAAAAGTTCCCACCTACTTACCCACTCATCTTCTAGTTTTATTTGTATCCTTCTTACCATTAAAGTTTCAGTGATATTACTTCAGTAGTCCATGGCTGTTAATGAGATAGCTGATCTTTTGGTGCAGGGGTGAAATCCAGCAGGTTCTAACAGGTTCTGGAGAACCGGTAGCAGAAATTTTGAGTAGTTCGGAGAACCGGCAAATACCACCTCTGGCTGGCCCCAGAGTGGGGTGGGAATGGAAATTTTGCAATATCCTTCCCCCTGGAGTGGGGAGGGAATGGAGATTTTGCAGTATCCTTCCCCTGCCACGCCCACCAAGCCACACCCACAGAACCGGTAGTAAAAAAAATTGGATTTCACCACTGTTTTGGTGCATTGTGTTTAAAGGGAAAGCAGCTTTACAGGGGATGTCTATGAATCCTCTCAAACTAATACCAGTAGTCCTTGACTTACAACAGTTCGTTTAGTGACCATTCAAAGTTACAACGGCACTGAAAAAAGTGACTGATGACCATTTTTCACACTGATGACCATTGCAGCATCCCTATGGTTATGTGATTTACATTCAGATGCTTGACAACTGACTCACATTTATGATGGCTGCAGTGTCCCGGAGTCGTGTGATCCCCTCTTGTGACCTTCTGACAAGTAAAGTCACTGGGGAAACCAGATTCACTTAACAACTGTGTTACTAATTTAAGAACTGCAATGATTCACTTAACAAATGTGGCGAGAAAAGTTGTAAAATGGGGCAAAACTCACTGAACATATTTCTCACTTAGCAACATAAATTTTGAGCTCAATTGTGGTCGTAAGTTGAGGACTACCTGTATTTGAAGTTCTCCCAAAATCCTCAAATGACTCCCAGTCTTTTAATAGGTGGTTGCCTAGGCTCTATGGCTATCCAGTTAAGTTTGGCAGCTCAATATGTGTGTGTCACACATATACTGTAGTATATATACTATACACACCCATCATCCTATCAGCTTTGTCTTGCTGGTGTATTAATTGGAAACCTTTCTTATTGCCATCTTCATGTTAGTGGCATTGGCTGTTATTCCTACTCATTGATGAAGCCTCTCTTCAGCTATTCTGTTACTCTTTTTCTCTAATTGGCTCAGCTTATTTTCAGGATACCAGTTAATAGTATCTGCAAAGCTGCCAATCTACCCTGCTCAGACACACATGTGAATCCCCCTTACCCTGTAACAAATCCTGATAGCTGCACTATTGAATTGTTTCAGATGCTTCAAAAATAGATCGCAATGTAATGGAATACAAGTCTTCAACCAAGGCTCAACGATCCATACTTTTTTTTTTTTTAGTAAATTATGGCAAGGCACAGCACATTTCTGAGTAATAAATATCAATACAGGAGCATGTTCAGTTTGAATATGAACAAGTTCTGACAATATACAAAATATGCAGTTCACAAATATGTGACTTCAGAAGAGATTATTTTAATATATTTAAGCCTTCAGCAAAAAAAAGTTTGAATAAGTACCATTATTTCAAACATTCCCACCCCACCTGCTTTTGCTTAGCCTTCTCCTTATTTTACTGAAAAAGAACAATTCCTCTCCAAACACTTTTTCCACAATTTTTCATCAAAAATACAGTTGAAAGTTATTAAAATATTAGTACTTCCTTTCTATAAGAAATGTTTCCACCATTCTCCTGATAATAGAAGAAACAGGCAATGCAACAAAACATCTGCTTTGCACTAAACAAATTAGATTGCTGGACAAAGAGCTGCTTCAGATCAAAATTAAAAATCATGATTTAGCATTATATTCAACAACCAGTGACCCACTGTGCCTTCATTTGAGATATTTCCTTACTTAAACAGATATTGAGATATCTGAGATATTTCCTTACTTAAACAGAAAATCCCTATGACCAAGGGCAAAAAAGCAGTGGGGATTGGAGCAATGGCCAACTTCCTGCCAGCTTGACTGCAGCTGACCACTCTGTGGCAACTGATAGAGGGATCATTCTATCTGGCCTCTGGATGATTAGGGGGAGACTGGTCTACCCAATCTCCAGCAGCCAAAGAGCTGATCTACTTGGCCTCTGGAGGGATAGGGCAGGATTGGTCTACTGAACCCCTGGGTTGCGGCGACACTCACAGTGTCAACTTTTCACCTAGTTCAACAAGTACCATCCAGAACTGTTTTGCAGGCAACTAAGATTGGAACAAACATCAGACTCTGCTATGATCCCAAAACATAAAATAAGAATTTATAGTCTAGAAAACCAAAACATGGTGATGAAATACACCAAATCAAATGGCGGTGAATTTCCTTTGCCAACTTTTGAATCAAAATTTATTTCCTAGAATATTTTTTATACACTGACAGAGTAAGGCTTTAACAATTTCATTACTCAATTAATTTTTTTATAATAAGATATCTAATATACAACAAACAATACAAATAATACAAACAAATCGTATTTCACCCAAATTATGATCATGCCAGCATTGTTCTTTGAATGTAGTTATTTAACACAGGAATTGTTTTAGCAATAGCCCATGGAAATGTCAGGTCTCCTGTCAACACACACACACACACACACACACACACACACACACACACTGTATACAACAAATGTGTTCTTTCCTCTGCTGTCAATTCACCAGTTTGTTTCCAACTTTCAGCAACTGCTGAAGAAGTCTTACTTTCCTACTAAACTACGATTTAGCCCTAACTGCAGATACTGCAGATTACATATTCTCCCTCCTTTTCCCACATATGGAAGTTTCTGCCTCCATTTTGGAGTAACTATGCCTTGTTATGACATCTGAACTCAAACAATGTTTTGTCAACAGTTAGTGGAAAACAATCAATTCCAAACTAAAGTGTATAAAGCAGACTTATTTTAACATACCATTAGTTAAGATGCTGCATCTTTATGTTATTGTCAATCTAAAGCAGGGAGACTTTTAACCAAGCTGAAAAAGAAATCAGGAATGATACCCAAAACTGACTGCCAATTCAGTTCCTAACTCAATTCAGAGTCTCCCGTAAATACAGTTTGCAGATTTCTACTGAGTTCTCATTCTAGTCTGCCAAGCAGCACAGTTAAATATCGTGCCAAACTCTAGGCTTTCTCAGTCATGTGAATTGAGTTTGTCTCTTTTCACCTAAAAATAGAAGGCTGCTAGGAAATAATGCCAAAATATGATTTAGTACTATAGAGATTCACCAGAAAAAGTGTCAACTTCCAGATGTCTCTTTTCTTCTTCTATTTGACTTGGAAAAATCCACTTACTGTTTTCACAAGGGCAATCATGATTATGTAAATTAAGGTGGTTTAAGTTTACACAAATAATAAAATCTGGTTGGATATAAGGTACGAGCTGAATACTGTAATATTTTTCATGAAAGTGGAAGAAGAGAGGAGGCAGTAGCAGTTACAATTAGAATAAAGTGGACCCATATATTAGTCTGGGATTCAATACAGGTAGTCTTCACTTATCTGTTGTGGCCCGTTGGCTGCCAGCAGAGCTAGCTGCAGAGTCAGACGAGAAGGAGGTTGAGGGAGAGCCTGGGCCAGCTTCGGAGCCTTTGGAAGGCTATGATAAGGAAACAGCATCAGAGACAGGGCCCCAGATGGAGAGACAGCTGTCTTTGGGCCTGAGCTGAGTGAGGGGGAGCTGAGCTAACACATGGGGCCCATTCCAGATGCGTGTATGCGCAGAGAGGAAAGGAGAGGAGAGCAAAGGAAAGCAATAAGCCGGCTCTCAGGGAAAAGCAGACGTAGATGCTAGCCAGCCCCTCCCTGGCTGAGAAAAAAATAATAGGGGTCTGGGAATGGCCAGTTGTCACAGACAACTGTTCGCTTTTAGGATACAGCAAGCAATTTGGATTTCTTGGCCAGGTCTGTTGGGACTAATTACATTTGATTTTTGTTTATCCACATGAATAAAAGACTGTTCCTATCCTGTTTGAAAAGGGGTTTGTTTGTACTCGTGAGTAAGCGGCTTATCATTACTTGCTAAGGCTGGGTCAGAACACTTATCAACCATTTGTTCAGTAACCATTCGAAGTTACAATGGTGCTGAATAAGACCTATGACCAGTCCTAAATGTTGCAGCTGTAACAGCATGCCCACAGTCACATGATCGCAATTTGAGTGCTTGGCAACCAGCATAAACTTGATGGTTTGCATGACGGTTGTAACATCCCATGATCATGAGATTGCCATTTGTAACCGTCACAACTAGCTTCTGATAAGTAAAGTCAGAAGGAAACCTGCAGGAAGTTGCATGCTGTGGTCACATGACATTGCACTTAACTTGTCATGATTCGCTTAACAACCACAGCTGGATTTGACGAACACCATTGGACATCATCATATGATTTTTCATTTTACAACCGTGGCACTTAGGGATAGAGTTGCTAGTCCCAATTGTGGTTGGTAAAGTGAGAATTACCTGTATTATATTTGGTTAAATGGATAGACCAATTTCTACTAAGTATCGGATAGATTGCTTTTTTTTTCCACCAATGCAAAAACAATAGGTTCTTAAATAAGATTTTTCAATATTTCACAGGGGGGGGGAAATAAACAGATAATTCGAGATGGTTATAAACTAAGGTAATTACCTAATGTCCAAATGAGCTCTTAATTTAGGAGCTGGATCCCCGACTCATTTGCATGTACTATTCAAACCACAGTTGGCCCCTTTAAAATAGTTTGTGTAGTTCAGGGGTGTCAAACTCGATTTCATTGAGGGCCACATCAAGGTTGTAGTTGACTCGGGGAGCCAGGGTAGGTGTGGCCAGGATGGGCATGGCCAGCTCGATGTCACTCGTATCGGGGGCGCCTATGGTGGCCTGAGCACTCTGCCAGCGAAAACGGGCTCCCGAGCTCCATTTTCAGCTGCGACAGCCTCCTGCAAACCTCTGCCAGCAAAAACAGAGCTCGTGAGGGCCGCGGACACCCCTCCCGAGCTCCGTTTTCACTGGCAGAGACACCGCGGGCCGGTCCTTTGCTGTTTCCAGGGCAGCCCCACGGGCCAGATCCGCGGGCTGGATCTGGCCCCAGGGCCTTGAGTTTGACACCCCTCGTGTAGTTCCTTTTCGGATCACTTTTGGAAATAAGTTTGTTAACTGCTTTTCAGCTATTAGGAACCTTTAGATCAACAAAGTAGGTAAAGGGGGGATATGGGAAGAAGAGGTTATTTGTTATATTTTAAAAGAAGATGATACGTTATTAAAATTGTTTATGCTTGTTATGATGAAGGGAAAAGTAATTTCTTTAAATATTTTTTTTTCTTTAGTGTGATTTTTTACATTTTTTCTATTTTCTGTTTCTTTTCTGTGCCTTCTTTTATTCTTTTACATTTGTATTTTGTTAAGCCTTTTATTATTTTAATTATAATAAAATTATTATTAAAAAATAAAGACAGTATTTATCTTTACATTTAAACAAACTGCAGCACACTGGAAAATCATTTTATTTTTATTCTGTTATTTATATGTGATTTATGAAAAATCCTTAAGGTTATACTTTACACCTCTTTTAATTTTTAAATAATTTTACAATGTGTATATCAATTATTGATTGATTAAATAATACAAAAAAATCAAATCACTACTAATAAATTATTGCAATTATACATCTACTAGGATGCAGTTCGGTTCACAAAATGGAAGGGATCATTTTGAAAGAGTGCACGAGATAGCTATGATTTTCTTACAACAGGCAATTTATGCCACAGACAGAATACAACAAACCTCACTGAGACAAAAAGATGATACACCTCACAACCTCTACTGATATTTGCAAATCCCAGAAGAGGCTCTCTGTGGCTAACCAGAAGCATTAGGGGGTACTTCTGGATCATTTCTGACACACCCAGCTATTTGAAAAATCTGCTTATGACTCATGTACCCAGTCCAATTATTCAGTCACAATTAACTAGCATTGCCTTGTCCTAAGAGTGTCACATCATGGTTGAGAGCTTTTCCCAATTAGCCCCGGCCCTCTCGAACTAGCTTCAAAGACGGCCAATCAAGTTATTTATTAATTTGTTTTAAATGGTGTTAGAAACATTTTCTTTTTACAGGCCTCTGTGAAGTTGACTTAAGTATTTCAAATGGAGGTGCCAATGACGGTTTCAAATATCATGGACCACTGACGGTTTTAAATATGACATTTTAAGTTGTAAGTTTTAAATTGGGATTATATTATAAAAATACCCAAACACTTTCAGAAGCAAGGAGCTTGTGATGTTTCTTCAATATGGAGCAACCCTGGAAGATGTGCATAGACAGCCCTAACATTTCAGTCATTGTATCCAATCATCTGCTTCGTTCAAGAAGGCAAATTAAAGTACCTCACAGAAATGGCTTTACAATCTTTGCTTGAATATCACCCCTTTTGGTCATTGTTTGCCTTTTGTGAAGTTGCTCTTATTGTTAGTAAGGTTTTTTTCCTAATATCCAGTCAATATCCAGTTGTCTTCCTGCAACTTAAATGCTGTGGCCCGCCAGTGTCCCGTGCAGGTGATCATGGATCCCAAGGACGATGAGGCGGTTGTGGCACAGTACCATCGGCCCGTGCACCTGGCACCCGAGTCAGAGAGCGAGGAGGACAATGAGGCGGTTGTGGCGAGGTACCATCGGCCCGTGCACCTGGCACCCGAGTCAGAGAGCGAGGAGGTTGGAGAGGACTCGGTGCCAGAGGCTGAGAGTCAACCAGGGCCTTCTGTATCTCCTGAGGAGCCCATCAGGGCCGAAGAAGAAGAGAAGGAGCCTCTTCTTCTTGATGCTCGGGCACGCATGGCTGCTAGAAGACAAGAGTGGCTACTCAGGAGGAGGTCTCCTCGAGAGTAGAGCTGCTACTCTTGATCTTTGTGACTCCAGTCTGCTTGGTTCTTGTTCCAGTACGAGTCGTTTCCTGCATTCCTAGCTCTGGGAGTATTGCCAGATACAGTAAGATCTGCTCATTATCTCTTGGACTCCAGCCAGCTGTTTAATACTGAACATTAACAGCGGGGGTTTGAAAAAGACTCTTCTGCCTTTATTTTGTTTTCAACGACTCCTAAGAAGTTATTAGACCACCTTTATTATTAGTAAACGAACAGTGTTTTGCAGTTTGTGTGTGCATATTATTGGTGGCTCGTCGCTGGGGCAGAACATTAAAAGTGATTGTCCTGGGCCCTGAATTCTTGAATGAGAGAGAATACCTTTTTCCATTGTGACATCCCTTCAGATATCTGCTATCGTACTCAACCTGTCATATTTTATGTTTTACAATATTGCCTCAGTCTTTCCTTGTAAGACTTCTATGGTCTCCTGATCATTCTCACTGTCCTTCTCTGCACTTTCTGAATCTCATAATATGACGTGTGGCAGTGGATGTGAGACCAAGTACTGTAGGTGTCTGCCCAATACAGAATGTAGTGGAACTATTATTTTCTGTGATTTGAAAACTATACTTCTATTGATGCATCCTGTAATTGCTTTAGTTGTATCACAGCCATGTCACATTGCATCTGACTCATATGCAACTTGTGATCAATTTCACTTCCAAGATTTCTTCTTTTCAAAGCCAGATATTTTCTATCCTGTACTTGAGCCTTTCATCATTCTTTTTAGTGAATATTTTTGCATTTATCTTTCTCTATTCTATGAAGATGATTTTGAATTTTGTTTGTTTTCTAAAGTACTTTGGTGAGACACTCCATACAAGAAAGATATACCAAGAACAGGCTATTCAACCATCTTAGTCACTTATTCTGAAAACTGTTTTTGTCAAATTTGTAGAAGACAACTATGACTCAAAACTTTTCTGACTTAAACAATCTTCCTCAGACTTTATAGGTCCATGATGGCGAATCTATGGCACGCGTGCCAGAGGTGGCACGCAGAGCCCTCTCTGCTGGCACGCGCGCTGTCGCCCCAGGTCATATCTCCGTGGCGTTTCTTTCGTGAGCTTCTGTTTCCCTGCAAACGACGAAACAGAAGCTCACGAAAGAAAAAGATCTTACCTCTTGCCGCACTGCTGGTGTTGGGTGCCCCGCCTCCCACCGGCCAGCTGGTCTTCGGGTCTCTGCTGCGCATGTCCATGCATGTCTGCGCATGTGCACGCATGTGTGAGTGCATGTCCGCGCATGTCCACGTTCGCACATGCACCTTTCAGTTTGGGCATGCGCGCGCGCGCAGTTTGGGCACTCGGTGTCTAAAAGGTTCACCATCACTGTTATAGGTTATTAATCCTAAACATGGCCACTAACTCTTTCTGCTGTACAAAGTCACTAAACCAAACAGATTGACTCACCGTCTCTTTAAGTATTTTTGGTAAGTTGTAAAAGGGTTTGTGACTGCACAAAGTAAATGAATATATTCAAATGTGTATTCATATGATTCACTCGATGTACTGTAAAAGACCAATGAGCCAATAAAAGTACAGCCCAATGCAAACAATCAGCTTTAAAAATTCAAACTGAAAGAATGTCTATCGTATCACCTCTTCTCCCCTTGATTTTTTCCCCAACATTTTCTCCAATCCTTGCTTTCTGCCTCATCAGGTAAAAATTTTGGAATTGGCAAACTTGCCCCCTCCTCAATTCTGATGCAAGTACAATTTTCAGAAAACAGCAGCTGTTGTAAATCCCACCCCTTCTCTTGGCTCACCCCTCAGTCTCTTCAAGCCTTAGCAATAGAAGCATACAGACCTCATATCCAACTTCTAATTCAACTCCAATCTGGAGACAGTAAACAACTCAGTGAGAATGGCTGTTCAGTGTGTATCAGTTACAAAATGAGACAAGACAAGCCACTGAGGGGACTGAACTTGGAGAGGAAAGAGGATGTGAGTAATGACTGCAATGGAATTCCTATGTCCTGATGAACTAACAACAGGTGTGGCCTTTTTCTCAAACTAAGCTTACAAAGTGGTACTACATCAGTTCAGAGTTTTTAAAGTAACAAAATGAAGCAATGGAGGTTTAATATACTTCATGTGCACGTTAGGTACACAAGAATATATTTTCTATTTAGCTATACAGTAACTACAGAGAATGTTATGCTTAAGCATAAGCATATCAATATTGATATTGTTCTTATCTTTGAAAAATGAAATCTATTATTGAATGGAACAGATACTTTATTATTACTTCATTGTCTTATGCAATAATTGGAATGTCTGGGAAAATCAGCTTCTCAAATAAGCAAATTGGTGTAAGAATAAGAAGCAAACTGCATGTGATCAGGGCAGCCATGTTTGTTTCTTAAGCCTCTATAGATCAAGTCTGTCAATTTCAATTAGTTTCTTTGCCTCATAGCAGTATGTTGTTCAGCCTTAACATAAGAAAGCACTGAGACATCGCCAATCTTTCTCAATCATCCATTTTGCTTTGATGGAAAGCATGAACTTA
The DNA here is from genome assembly GCA_003457575.1 of Thermophis baileyi. Classification (NCBI taxonomy): domain Eukaryota; kingdom Metazoa; phylum Chordata; class Lepidosauria; order Squamata; family Dipsadidae; genus Thermophis; species Thermophis baileyi. The sequence continues at coordinate 1,441,673 of QLTV01002469.1, forward strand.
TTCATGTGCTATATAGAGCATATAGAACACATGAGCAGAAGCACTTTTGATGAACGAAGCGCAACAGCCATTCTTCTTTATCAGTTAGGAGTGGGGTACCACAGCATTTTGCATTCCACTTAAATCTTCATTAAAACACATCGTCCCTTCAAAGATTTGCACAGCTCTATTCTTTATCTATAGGTTCTCCCCACTATACATCCTGCAAAACAATGTGCAAAGGGATGGAGTAGTTTTCCTACCAATTTTTCTTGAAAAAGTGGGCATCCTTCCAAACAAAATGCTAAGCTACCATCCATTTTCCAAGGAATTCTTAGAAATAAATATGATGTTGGAAGCTGGTTACATTGCTCTGCAACATGTCAGTTTCCTGTTTTATTAATTTTTATTAAAGTATTTTTCAAATAAAACCAGATGCGTTGGAGAACATAGCAGGCACCAATGGAGATGTCTGAGAGAACAACACCCCTTGAATTCATCAGAAGTTCTTATTTCTTCTCAAGTTCTTCATTTTATTCATCTACAGTAGCCAGGTTGCTTATCATCTGTTGTTATTGTTTTACTCCGCTCACAGACCATTTTATTGAATTTAAAGCCTTGTACATGCATGAGTAATTTGCAGTGTTTTGCTGGAGCAACCAGCCAGGGTAACAGGAAGCAAGTCTCAGTCCTGATAAATGCAAAGCCAAAACAAGGACTTTGGATTTTACAAGGTTTTCCTCAGGCTGAAAGCAGACAGATGTTTTAAATATAAAATATGTTTAAGTATTTTTAAAAAATTAAAGCTGTCATATACTAGGTTCTGGCAGAGACAACAGGCCCTCTTAACAAGGAACCAGCCTCCTCATTGCTAGCCAACTGGAGCTGCCCCACAAAAGTCATAGTACTTATTTTGTGGCTGGCCAAATGGGTGGAGAACACTTTGTGTCTCAGCTCTAGTATAAAACTTTCCAGCCGTTTTATGAAATTACATCCTTCTACCCTACTGTCGCTGTAGAGCTCAACTGCGAAACAGTGTTTTTATTTTTGTGAAAGAATGGACTAGAAAACAAATGTACTCTATGTAAAAGGGAGAAAAAAATATAAATAAAATAAAGGAAAGATGTTCAAATTCAAAATCCAGACCAGAAAAGTAGGAGTTTGGGAGTTAGATCCATTTGATGATGTAGTTTTTACCACAAAACATTTTTGCTTAACAAACAAGACTATTAAGCACTTTCTAATGATTGAATAACTTGGTCTAAATCAGTGGTGAAATCCAATTTTTTTACTACTGGTTCTGTGGGCGTGGCTTGGTGGGCATGGTGTGGCTTGGTGGGCGTGGCTTGGTGGGCGTGGCAGGGGAAGGATACTGCAAAATCCCCATTCCCTCCCCACTCCTGGGGGAAGGATATTGCAAAATCTCCATTCCCAACCCACTCTGGAGCCAGCCAGAGGTGGTATTTGCCAGTTCTCTGAACTACTTAAAATTTCCGCTACTGGTTCTCCAGAACCTGTCAGAACCTGCTGGATTTCACCCCTGGTCTAAATTAACATTATGTCCTTAAATTCAATTCAATTCAACCTTTATTGTCAATGCACAACATGTGTACAATGAGCCTCCCTTCGTGCACCCCCCACAACAAAGCAAACAATTGCCATTCATGTATTTGCAAAACTTACATAACTTGCTCTTAATTTACCTATTTTGTCATGTACAAACAACTTCATCAAATTAAGAACTAATCAAAACATCAAGCCCAACTGAGAACAAGGAAGATTATTTAAATACAGAAGCATTATGTTCCTGTTCTGCAGGTCCTCAACAGAATATTGCTTTATAGAAGCCATTCATAATTAGTCCATCTGCATTTCAGTGGATTGTTTGAGCTAGAAAAAAGTCACAGTCTACTCACATGAGCAGCGTATAAAAAGAGTTGGATAAATTGTCCCTGAACTGTCCTTGTCATGAAAAGGTCAAGATCTCCTTGCAAACTCTGTGCTCCCACATGTAGAGCAAGCAGTCAATTAAACAGGCTTTGATCGTGATTGTGGTTTATTTATTGTTTACACAATGCCATCAGTGCCTTACAGTCATGCAGGAGCTACTCTGGTACAGTGGTCAAAGCACTGGACTAGAAACTGGATTGTCCCCTTAAAAATGAAGCCCACTGAATGAATTTAGGCCAGTCACTTTCTCTCAATCCAATCCATCACAGAGGATTGTTCTTGTTGGAATATAGGAAGTGGAAACATTGTCTTTTCTGCCTTGAGTTACACAAAATAAATCTACATATAAATATAATTAATACATTTACATCTCATACTTTGGGTGCCCACTGACATTCCGAAAATGGCTGGCACAAACACAAGTTGTTATGTTGCTATCATAAAACAATTTAAGTAGTCCCATTCTACGATGGTTTAGTAGTTTGCAAAGTAGAAACAAAAATATGCTTCTTTTTAAACAAGGAATCCTTTTGTGATCACCTGAGTTTTCAAGCCAGTGGAGGCTCCTATTCATGGAAGAGAGAACACAATCTTCATCTATGGTTTGTTTGTTTTTTCCTCTTTCCCTTGAAATCTCACTCCCTTTTTGGGGAGGGAAGTGAAACTGTCTTCCCAAGCTTTTCTTAATAAATGCATAGAGCGCCACTAGTAAAATCATGCCACTCCCATTTTAGACACAGATTAAAATTCTTACAATCGATTCCCTGGAACAAAAACCCATCCGTGCACAACTTTAGCATTATAGAGTAAGTGTTTGATGGAATTCCAGCGAAGAGGAAACATTCAGCCCTGCACACTGATTAGCATTCTGAAGTGGTACAACCCAAGCATATGACCTCTGTGGGAAGCTAGCTTCCGCAATAGAAAGGATTTTAAGACAACTACCGGTAGGTCCCAAAGTAAAAATTTAACAAACCATTGGATTTCTTTGGTTAATAAAGAAACAACAGACAGAGGTTAATGGTGCTCCTGATCTTGACTATGAATGTTTAATTGGCATCATAAAAGTTAGCTTCAGGACAGCAGTGGGAAGGATTTTGCGTGGAATGTCTCTCTCGGCACCATTTAATTTAGAATACAGTTCAGTTTACATTGTCTGTGCCACACACAGCCAGCAATAAAGGCTCAATAGGTCAAGTATGACATGACAAAGGAAAGAGTCTGTTTTCCCCGTGGCTGAATGGATGCCCAACAGCATTTCAGTCCCTGAAGGCAAATCAAGCCATATTAGCAACCAGGTCTATTTTGTAGATGTTTAAAATTGCAAACCGTGTGTATTAGCCAAGCTCTCACTTAATATATTTGTCATTTCTAATACTGCCCATTCTGGGCAGGCTGCCTTGGAAGAATCAAGGCTATTCCGAGCAGGTCAGCAGCTTGGAAAGATTAAGGAAGAAAATATTCTGCAAACCAACTCCTTAAAAATTCCAGCCTTTACTCAGGAAGGGAAATCCAGCCTTTTATCATGAAATACTGCTGTGATATTTAGCCAGTGCCAGGATTGTTACATCTAAAAACCTTGAATGTGGAACTAGGCAATTGACAAGCATATTTAAAAATCTGAAATGAATTACAATCAGGCGTAAGACAACATATAAATCACCATAAATACCAACAACACTTGGATCCAAACAAACAAAATTGCTCCAGGTTATCATTTGTAGCCCTGTTAGAAAGAACATTCACCGGATCCAATCAGAGAATCGTTCAAGAGTCCTTAAGAATTTAAAGAATTCAATTTCCACCACCCACCCATTTAACACAACAAACCAAACCCCATACTAAAACATATTTCAAAAGCAGACTGAGTAAAAGGCATGTTAGAAGGAATAAGACAAATATCTAATTTGGTGTGGCATTTTCTTCTCATTTCCAAAAATCATGCAGGTAGTATCCTGGCATTACCCTGAAGTTTCTAAAAAATCTCAACTATTTTTTCTTAAGAAATGCATTGCTCTGTATGAACCTACAAATCTGCCTCAGTATCAATTTGCAAATGAACGCAGCAAATGAACTATCACAGCAATAGCTTATCAAATGGGCTGACAAGTCTTTCCTCCTATTGTGGAGAATTCTGATATGGGGGCCTTTAAGAAATCTAAGACCCTGTCATATTCTTCACAAGAGGGGTAAATAACAGAAGGGGAAATCTGGATTTTTTTTCCAAAGCCTTCCCCTTTTTAAAATTCTCACAGAAATGAATAGGATAGCATAAATCTACGCTGGCTCTAGAGCTGAAATAATCTGATGCTAAATTGGAAGGTCGTACCCAAGGATCCATCAGTTGTACCAACTTCCATCTTGGCCAATTTTGAGAAGAATTAAACATGAATGTTTCAGGGAGGGACAGACAGGAAAGGAACATCCAGCTGATACTACCTTCTCCAGTCAGCTGTTTTGCATTCCCCTTTTCAATCCTCAAAAGGGAAAGTGTTCCTTCTTAAGAACCATAAGATTGTAACTTTAATGTATTAGTCTGCTAAGACTCACAAAAGGCAGATTTATTTAATAATTGGTTTCAGGTAACAATTGCCAGAAAGGAGGAGAAAATCTTTCAGTATGTTCAGGCCACAGGCAGCATTCTCCAGTAGTAAAACTATATCAGGTGATCTGCCAGTCTTGTAAGATTTTGAGCATTTATCATTTTTAATTAAAATTAATTTCAATTTAATCGTTGGGAGACTTACAGGAGTGACTGAGACTCTTAAATGTCATAAGCACTATTTTGTTGACCCTGCCTACCTTTATGTCTTAAAGATTTAAATCAACTCCAGCTTTTATTGGAACAGCAATATAAAAACCTTACTTATTTTCACATTATAAAAGTTGTACAACAAATTTAATCATGTTTAGTTTATAAAAGTAAAGCACAAGCATCTTCATCCACTAGAAATCTCCTGTTAGAAGTAATGTGAGATAACAGAAAAAGTATTTTATACATTTAAATACATTATGAAGCTGTTAGTGAATTCCATCCAAGCAATCCCTTGAATTGATTCTATATATGAAATACCAACACACAATCTTCAGATATTTCCAGGCAGATCTATTTATACTTCATAATAAATTTAGGTTCTTTTTCTATGTAGACAATGCTGAACCAATATACAGACATTAAAATAATTTTAAAAACCTAATAATACTACTTACATAGAAATATAAAGATCGTATCATCTGAAACTGAACTGATTAAGGCCATTCGGTTAACAAAAGTACACCACAAATGCAATTTATTTATTTTATTCATCATATTTCTACCCCGCCCATCTCACCTAAGTGACTCTGGATGCCCATGCACTATTTATATATGTTTCTGGCATTAAGATAAAAATAAATGACCAAGCACAAGTATAAATAATGATGAATTCTGACTGAGAAACAAAAAATAGCTATCACCCTGCTGTGGCCAATTTTTTTTTAAAATGTCATATTTCACTTTTGAAAAGTTTAGAGTACAAGAAATAGCCAAGTTTATGTTACTATAAATCTGTTACCATGTATTAAAACTTCATAACCCTTTCCATGGGAGGATAAGAACATAACATTAATTCTGATGTACAGTATTAAAATAAAGATCCAGCTGACCCAATATATTCCCAGCAATGGCTTAAGGTTCCTATGCCAAACTCTTATATCCTGTGGATGAAATCAAGCATGTATCTTCTAGCAGCAATGTCCATTTGCAGAAGAAAGAACGAAGTACTGCACAGCTCACCAAAACCACCAAAATCTTCTGGGAGGAAGGTTGGGAAGCTTCTTTAATGGATATTTGTAGAGACATGAGGGATTGGGGTTACAGGTGCGAGGAAAGGAATACAATAGAGATTTCTACTCCACAAAAAACATTCATCCAATTTGTTCACATATCGTATATATCCAAAATAAAGTAAACAAGCAGAAAAAGCATATAATGCTTCTTCCACTGACAATCTGCACATTTACCCCCAAAAAGCACAACTATGAATGTAAGATAACCCTTCCTCAAACAAGGGAACAGACAGAAAACCTAGAATTGGCCATCCAAGATTGCCAGTTCCAGATGAAATTATTTCCCTCTCCTCAAGAAACTTCTTCATATAATCTGTGTGTGTGTGTGTGTGTGTGTGTGCGCGCGCGCGCGCGCGCATACGCACACACATGCATATATATGCATGCATATGCCAGAAATTACACCATATTACTCTATATACCAGTGATGGCGAACTTTTTTTTGCTCGGGTGCCAAAAGGGTGGGCGCACGCGCAATAGCGTGCACGCATGTGCCCACACCCATAATGCAATGCCCTCCCCCTACGCATGCGTGTTCAACCCTCTTGCACTGCCCCCCCCATGCATGCGCGTGGGCCTCACTGAAGCCCCCGGACTTCCGGTAGGCCCGTTGGGACGTTTTTCGCCCTCCCCAGGCTTCAGGAAAGCCTCCTGAAGCCTGGGGAGGGTGAAAAACGGCCCAACCGCCCAACCAGAAGTTCATTTCCGAACTTCTGGTTGGCCCGTTGGGTCTGTTTTTCCCCATCCACAGGCTCCGGAGGCTTTCCTAAAGCCTGGGAGGGCAAAAACGGCCTCCCCCGCCCTCTGGAAGGCCGAAAATCAGCTGGCCAACGCGCACATGTGCGCTGGAGCTGACACAGGGCAAAGCCTCTGGAGCGTGCGGAGGGCGAAAATGGCCGAAAAGTGGGGGCCGGTGGGTGGGTGGGGCTTCGGCAACATTCAGTGTATAAGACGCACAGACATTTCCACCCACTTTTGGGGGGGGAAAGTACATCTTATACTCCGAAAAATAAAGAATGGCACATTTCTAAAATTCATTCCCCATCTGCATAAATTCTCTTTCTCAGAAACAAACCATTTACACCGTGGTGGGATTCAATTTTTTTTTACTACCGGTTCTGTGGGCGTGGCTTGGTGGGCATGGTGTGGCTTGGTGGGTGTGGCTTGGTGGGCGTGGCAGGGGAAGGATATTGTAAAATCTCAATTCCCACCCCACTCCAGGGGAACGATACTGCAAAATCCCCATTTCCTCCCGATCAGTTGGGACTCGGGAGGCAGAGAATAGATGGAGGCGGGGCCAGTCAGAGGTGGTATTTACTGGTTCTCCGAACTACTCAAGATTTCCGCTACCAGTTAGAAAAAGCACAAAGGAATATATATAAGACAAAAAGAAAGTACAACAGAAAAGTATAGCTGTCCTGGAGATGGAAGGAAAACAAGAGATGGATAAAAGAGGATGAACAAAACTTGAGGAAAATGTATGAGGGAGAAGAAATGGAGCAGGGAAGAGAAGAGAGGCCTTGTTAGATACTTTATTAAAAAATTCAGCCAATGAAGTCCTTCTCATCCTGCAGGTAATCTTCAAAAACTTTCATACTTTTCAGCAGTGATGTTTGTAGACATTTGCACCTCCCACCCATCTGCCTGTTTTCAGCAACAGATGACCATCACTTGTTTTCACAAGTACGTCTTGCAACTAGATATATATGGCTCATCGGTTCTAAAAAATCTGGCCTCAAGATGAAATGAGGTAACTTGGAACTATATCACAAATTTATGGGGGGAAAATATTAAAACTGAAACTGGCATAAGGTACGAGATTGAGGTGTTCAAAATTATGCATGATGTCAATAAAGTGGACAAGAAAAAGTTATTTCCACCTAAGTGGATTCAAATGTTTTGGGGACAATTCACAAGAATTCTCATTTGTCAACTATTAGGTCTCATGCAACATCTTAGTTTTTAGACCAGACAGCTGCCATCGTGTGACTGAAGAACCATCAGTGAGACCAGCTGACTCTTCACTAATGTATTACCACATACATGGCATACTGTACAATCATATGAATTAATTCATAGCTTCTAATTTACATTTCGGCCTTCAGCACCAGAATGGTAAATTACAGGGAGAGGAAACTCCAAAGATTCCCATGATCCATTTAGATACTGAGATTCACTAACCTATGTCAAATGACAGAAATGAGCATCCAAGGGTATGATTCAGAGGGTGAATGGTAGTTAGTCAATCTAGGATGACCGGCACCTGCTACACTGATTACAATTCTACTCCTCAATGGTTCTAAACTTTGCCTAGACCTGTGCCAAGGCTGTCAAAGGCCACCAGTAAAAACCAGAAATAGGCATCAAGGCATCAACTTAGTAACTCTAACTCTTCAAAAGCTAATTCAGAAATGCTTGACGCTCATTTTGAAAATGCTCAAATCTCGTTGGAGGATGAGGAAAACCAGATCCTGGCTCAGCATCCCAAGATTAGAAAACACTACCAACTCTTGAAGGAATACTATTATCCTTATTGGTGAAATATTTCAAGATTAACATATTTACTTTGGGCTCAGACAGCACATTAAGTGTGGCTTGTGGTTACTTAAGAATGTATCAAGAAATAGCACAGGTACAAACCATCTGTCCATGACATGTTTAAGGTGGCTGTGCTGCTGAATGTGAAGTGGCAGCCTCTTCTGAACAAACTAAACTCATCGCAACGTGTTCAAACAAACCATATTAAATCTATTCAGTAAAAGACAACAAATATACTCGGGGATTTAGAAAATAAGTCCTTTGAGTAGAAGAATAAGAAACTAGAAATTTTTGGAGGGATAAGAGAAAGAAGGGTAAGACAGCACCTGTAAGGAATGACACACACACACACACACACACAAACCTGCTCTCTATCATTTCAGAGTGCAAGACATGAAATACCAGTAATGACCCCAACTTTCAAAAAGGAAGATTCTGTACTGAAGCTATTGAATGCCTGAATTAGTAAGGCATGTTTGACAGTGGAACCAATTACTCAGACAATTGGGGGGGGGGGGGCTTCATTGGTTATCTTCACTCAAAGGCTGGGGAACAAGTTGTTGCTGATATTTACATTTGGATTCCTGCATGGAGCAGGGGACTGAATTCAGTGGTTAAATGGCTCCTTCCAACAAGCCACAACTTGTTGATTTTTCAGCTCCTAGGTTCATTAGTAGGTAAGACACAAGTTACAGTTGTCATGTCAATCAAAAGCACCTTTAGAGACTTTAACATAGAGAGATAGATACCAGATAGATATTTAAAGAATATAAAGCAGAGGTCTTCAAACTTGGCAACTTTAAGACTTTGTGGACTTTAACTCCCAGAATTCTCTAGCCAGCATAGCTGGCTGGAGAATTCTGGGAGTTGAAGTCCACAAGTCTTAAAGTTGCCAAGTTTGGGGACCCCTGATATAAAGTCTCATTTCAGACCTGAGCAGCAATGAAACCACATCTATATCATTGGTCCATGAATCACACAAAGACATATGCAGAGCCTGTAATCTTTTTGTTGTTATTCAACAACCCTTACTGCTCTATTACAAATAACCAAACAGTACCAATATCTAATAATAATCATCTTTAGCCCAACCCTTACCTACTTTCATTATGCTTGTTTTTAAATTTATGTTGGATATATTTACGTTTTACAATAATCAGTGTTTATAGACAATTGAGTTATTTCTATATTGTAGGTGATACTTTAAAACAAAGCTCTTAGTTCTTAAAGCTTAGAATACATTTTCGACAAAAGCCTATTAGATTACGGGAAAATGTAAATTGTAATTACAGGGCTCACCTATTATTAAGTTAGAATTAAAGAAAAGTCTTGTTACACCATTGAACACTTTATTGTGGAAATATAATTATAACACTTATTATTTATAATGAAAATCAGGAAGTTGGTGAAGTTCATTCTGTTCTGCAGGAGTTCATTTTGAAATTATCCAATGACTCAAAAAATAGCCAACAATGTTTTAAAAGGTGATACTGATGACTAGGGAATCCAACTGAAGACACAAGTATCGAAGGCAATTAAAGCAATACAATATTTTTGCCCCGGGCTTGTGAACCTGAATATTAGATGTTCATGCCCTGGGAATGAACGATGTGGCTGCTGGCTGGAATGTATGTTTGATTTATATTTTTAGCTTTATTATTATTTTTAATGTTCTTCTAGCTGGCCAGAACCACTCTTGGGGAGTGAGCATACACACACACACAATTTATGTATTTATCAAAATATATCCCAAGTTATATTCTTTTGTTCCCAAGTTTTATTTTTTTCAATTTGCTTTCATTTTTGTTTTAGTTCTATTTTTCCCCAAAGTTGGGGTTTTTTTTAGTTTGCCTTATAGCTTTATTTATTGAATAAAAATATATATACAAAATAAATACACATAAACAAATTGTTACAGGTACCACTTTGAAAACTGGTTCAGCACGGGGAGGCATTTCATAGCAAAATTAACTTGGACACTACACCTAAAAAAATGACATGTAAGTTGCTTTTATGAGTGGGTAGCAGTGGTGGGTTGCTGCCAGTTCGGATCAGTTCTTTAGAACCGGTAGCTCGGACTCCAAGCCGAGAGAGAACCGGTTCTCTGTATCCATAAAAGTGGGCCCGTCCACCCGCCCCTGGGTTATACTGACCTTTATCTCTGCTTCCGAACCCAAGCTGATCAGGGGCGGCAGATTGAATTGCCGCTCCGCAGCTGTTTTCCGTGCTCCTTGCCTAGTTTGCAACGCAGAAGTTCTATTTCCTCTGAACTGCGCACGCACGCACAGCGAAGCGCGCAGCGAAGCGTGCACTCAGCGAACCGGTTGTAAAGCCAGTAGCAACCCACCACTGGTGGGTAGCAATGGGGAAAGTCAAATGAGAAGGTTGAAATGGAGATTCTTCTATGCCGTAGAAAAATGTGACTCTGGCTGAAAACTATTATTTTACTCAGAGCAATAGCACTTATAGCACTTAGACTTATATACCGCTTTACAGTGCTTTACAGCACTCTCTAAGCGGTTCACAGAGTCAGCATATTGCCCCCAACAATCTGGGTCCTCATTTTACCCACCTCAGAAGGATGGAAGGCTGAGTCAACCTTGAGCCGGTGAGATTTGAACCGCTGAACTGCTAAACAGTCAGCTGAAGTAGCCTGCAGTACTGCACTCTAACCACTGCGCCACCTCGGCTCTTCAGCATAAGTCAAAGAACAAACACAGCACTTAAACACGAAGTATAATCTATTGAGTGAATTATCATCCTAGTCTTTAACCCTGGATGTATGGGTTAACATTTCAATTACAGGTAATCCTTGAGTTATGACTATAATGGAGTTTGCTGCTTACGGTCCTAATGTTGTTTTCTATTTCTATTTCATAATTTGGAAATTACTGTACTGTTACAGCTTTCCAAGAACGCATATACTACATATGCTCAACGCTGAAGGTCAATGGTAGAGCTTCTGATTCACATGCACAAAATCCGAAATTTAATTCCAGTCTCCTCCAAGTAGGACTGGAAAAGATGCCTGCCGGAAACTTGGTAGGTCAGACTGTGTTGACAGAATTAATTTAGATGGATCAATCGTGTAATGATGCAAGTCAGAATATTATATGACAGGCACTGGCAGAAAATTTAATGAGCAAAAACAGAAGTGGAGAGCTTTTTCGACAATTCTTCCAAATGGTCATTCTGTCTGCAAATTGTGAGGGGTTGTAGCTCAACTCATTTAGAAAGCACCAGCATTGACATGGCATTCACATTTTCTAACTTCCTCTCCACTTTGTACAGAAAGGAACTGAGTGCCAAGAAGTAATTGCTAAATGGAACAGAATTACTAGGCCAGTTCAGAAATTCAATTTTGATCTGCTAAACCTATAAGTGGAAAGGCAGAAAGCATTGAGCCCCCAAGCTCCCCACTTTCCTTCTTTTCATTCCATACTTGTCCTGGTAAAAGCAAAGTTTGGGCAAAATGGGACACTGTGGTTACCGAGATGTCAAACAGTCATGCTTTTTCTTGCCGTTTTATTTATTGCCTATTGACTTTCACTGGGCCAAATCTATCTAATCATGCAGAGAAATTCTGCATAAGGGGCAAGTGAAGAATGTTCCACTCCAACTTTCCCAATGTGGGTACACTCCAGATAAATGTGATTTCCAGCTTCCAAAATAATGACTAAGGAAGCCAAGGTGATACATATGAATTAGGCCAGGGAACAACCTGGAAAAATAAATACTGGAATAGATCTGTGCTAAAAACAAGAGAGATCCAAATGTTCTTTAATTCTGTGCTTCAAAAAATCTGAACAGAAGCACAGAGCGCTGCATCAAATATCCATTATTCACCTGCTGCTAACAAAGTAAGAACAGCACAATACGTTGTCAATGGGGCTACCTCAGACGACCATTCAGGAAGTTAAAAAAAAAAAAGGCAAAGATGTGACTATGAACTACACTACCACATTCTGAGGCAGACAAACCATTCAACCATAAGGCTTTTGACTGAGGAACAAGCTTTATTGCTTTCTGGTCCTCCATTCTTTATTGCAATGATATCAGGCCCTTCATGAGCAATTTATACTTCAGAATCTTCTTTTCCATATAGGAGATGGAAGTATTAAAAATGAATTGATACAAAAACGAGCATAGCTCTGATGAATGCATAGAGTGGCTTATTTATAAGTGCTTAATTGGATAGCTTTGAAGAATAACTGTTGAGTATGAATAATGCCATTTCAAAGGCCTGAATGCAAATATGACTGAAACTGGAATGACTGAACTGCAAAGGAGAGGAAAACATAATAAAATTTCCATTCCTGAACAATTTTTTTTAATTGGTTCATTTCTGCAATCTTCTATCCATGGATAGCATATTTCCCCATCACAAACACCACAAAAAATAAAATATGTAGAATACTACACTATGATAGATACCATCTGGTTCAAGGATTCTTATCCAATAAATAAAGTGGTCTTAGCTTAATAAATGAAAGCCTTTAAAAAAGTTACAATGTAACTATCACAGAGTTTCAGTGTACACAATTTGAAACAATTCTGGTTTTGTATCCCAATTAGAAGACAGGGTTTAAACCAAAGGTTCTTGCATTCATAAGCAGGAATGTAGATTCTAAAGCAAGTACTTTCCCAAACATGCAAAGAACATGATAAAAGAGATAAACAGGATGAATGCACAATCCCACCTCAAACCAAAAACCATTATCCAAGCTTGCTATCGTCAGTGCAAAATCTTTATCTGAAATATGCACCTTTGTTTCTCTCTATACAAAAAAAAACCCTCCTATTTCTAATTATTATGTATGAAGTTTTAAGACCATGCAGATTTAAATACCACAGGACCCATTTTTCTGTTATAAAAAACACCTTATCCCAGGTGTGGGCATCTATGGCCCCTTTACGACCTGTGGACTTCAACTTCAAGCATGGCTTGAAGGAATTCAAGAAATTCAGGAATTCTGGGAGTTGAAGTCCACAGGTTATAAGGAGCCATAGTTGCCCACTTCTGCTTTATCCCAAGGTATAAGGAAGAAACCATTTCCAAAATGAAGTCTGTGCATCCATTGCCCTTTCCCTCATATTCCACATATCACATGTTATTTATTTGGTGAAGTACTTGTTGATTATTATTATTATTATTTATTAAAATTGTATGCCGCCCAACTCCCAAGGGACTCTGGGCGGCTCAATAATAACAATGATTGATAATGATAATGCTCCAAAAAGCTGAAGTTCATTGATAGTATGTGTATTTACTTGTTTCTTGCTGCATTATATGTATGCTGTATCAAGCTATTACTTTGTTTATCTCAATGGTTTTTACTTATTTTTCTTGTCTTTTTTTTTTCCTGCAATGATGCCAAGCAATTTCTCTCCTCATTAACAACACATTTCAATAAGGGGAACTAAAGGTACCCTTATGCTTTTTAATGTATCTTGGAATTATCTTACTGCAGCTACCTGATATTGTAAAAGAAAAAATAAATCAATGACCACATTTTAAAAAACAAATAAATAAAAATGCCTTCATGTTTATGCTTGAATCCTAAAAGTTAGTTTGCTTCCAAGTTTCACAAAAGACACATCCTAGGCCACAGACACACACACAAAAAGAGGGGAGAGGAGTTATGTGCAACAACGATCAAGCTAACAATATTGGAAAGTTAGAATCTCATTTGACTCACTTTTCCTGCTCGTGGACAAAGAAGTCTTGTTTTGAATGTAATCATCAAAGTAATATCTAACATTACACTCACCAAGTCTGAGAAAACAATAACATGGAAGAAAAGGTATTCAGCATTCTTTCTTTCAATAATGCTTTCCGTCCATCCTACAACTCAGCAAGAAACAGTTACTGGGAGGCACACAGTAAACAACACTGTAGCAGGCAATCTTTTAAGTCTACATAAGCAAACTGGGGTAGAGGGAGGGAAAATTCACAAAAGAAAATACTACTAACCAATTGTCCATTTTGAGAGAAGAATTATACATAGGCATTTTAGCAGACAACACAGACTTCAATATAAAACACCAATGACAAAATAAAGTTGCATCCCAAAGGCAAATGTTTACAGTTGAATTATGTCAGAAGGAAGCGAGGATTAGAAGTTTCAAAGCAAAGCTATAACAGGGAATGGTCATAGAAAGACACCTGTGGACCTGATTCACATATCAGCCTAATCCTTAATGGGATTTGTTTGCGTAGGGTGTTGTCTGAATCTAGACAACTGTGAGCTACCAAACAAACTGTAACTTTGAATGGTATGTGAATCATATTTACAGCAAACTACTTTGGTTCAACTGAAAAGTACATAATATTGCATGACATGCTCTCCTGATGCTCCCTCTTAAGTAGGGCTTCTAAACTAAGCACTGAACTACCAGAACATCATCATCCTTTTTAATCTCTGAGAAAGCTTATTGGTCGCCCTTTGGCTTTTTTGCATATAAAAATCATGCTGGAGGCTATCATTTTGCTTTGCAGCAGGCAGATTTCCTACTCTTTTTAGTTAAAATGATGTTTTTAAAAAGTCAGGACTGGTAGAGAGTCTAGCAATGTCATCAGGAAATGTCAACAAACATATTTGTGCCCCCACAGCATTACCCCGAGGATCCCATTTCTTAACTAAACCCATGTGTGCCAATATCACTTGGGAGCGGTTGTTTAAAATGAGGACATATGCTTACAGTAGTCCAATGGTTTCTGGCATTTCATGCCAACATTCAATTACTCAGGATGAGATGAAGGAAACATTTTCTATCTTAATTCCAATATACAGTATATGTTTTAAATAGGTTCAGAAGCACCAAGATTAAAATATGAAAAGTACAAATACGGGGGCACACATAGGTTCGCCTATCAATTTATTCCGTGGTTTATTTAACTGTGGCTTGTTGAGCAAATCACAATTATCAGGTTTCACACATGATGAGACTAAACAAATTATACAATAGGTTTGCACCATGTGAGAATCCAATCCAATACGGGCATCCTGTACATGTGTTAAAGAAAAAGAGCACAGAAACCAGACCCAGGGTTAGATTAAGCAACGTCTTCCTCATAGCAGCAGAACCTTCCTCAGTATCCTGGACCAGACCTGGAATAATTGCAGGAAGAGGGGATATATATATATATATATATAGCATCTATACAGCAAGAGCCCTATACAGCAAGAGTCTATCCCAGGGGTGTCAAACTCGCGGCCCGTGGGCCAGATGAGTCACACGCTGGCCACGCCCATGCCCAGTTTAGCACAGGGGGGAAAAGTCATGATACCTCACGTGACGACTCCGTGATGACGTGAGGTTGACACCCCTGGTCTATCCTATTAACTCTGGTATATCTTGGCTGTGCTAGAAACCTAAGCAGAATTGGTTAGGACCTGGATATGAGACACTCCAATGCTACAGGTAAGACTGAAAAATTAAAAAAAAAAACAAATTATACCAAAAGGCGACAGTGACAAATTATTTCTGTATTGTTGCTAGGAGAGCTCCATGGATATGTTCTGAAGACACCTAAAGTCAAGTTTGACTGAAAGGAGATTTTACATAGACAAGTTTCATTTCTCCTTCCCATCTGACCTATCCATCCACTCCAAATATTATACATCCAACTTAGACCTATGTTAGCCTTCCCAGTAGAACAGACAGGCAACACAACTAGATCAACACAACTTCATTTTATAGAAAGGCTATAGATCAGGGGTGTCAAACTTGTGGCCTGCAGGCCAGATGCATCACACACTGGCCATGCCCATCCCCGGTTTAGCGAAGGGGGGGGGAAGTCACGATACGTCACGACGACAACATGACACCGCGAGCTTGACACCCCTGCTATAGATTAACAGAATCTTGCAAGTTTAATAATTCAAATCACCTGATGCCTCTTTTACAATCTGATATTTTAGGGAGGTTTCTTTTTGAAGTTTTTTTCCTCTGCCCAGTATGCAGCTGTAGGCTAAGGCCTCTCTCATCTGATTGTTCCCTAGGCAGCATCTTTTCCCCATCTCCCAAGGTCATTCCAACTGACCATTACAACATACAAACAGCATGTAGGCGAAATGACAGTCTGAAATAGAGAGGTTTGATTATATTCTACACAACTGACTGAGAAATTCTGTCTGCAGGCTCTACTGAAATTCTATTACAAAGAATCCAAGCAATATGCAATTGATTGCCATTTGACACGGCTAACACTGCATAAATTCCCAGCCCTCGGCATGCAGTTGCCAAAAGTATGTCTTGTTCAGAAGAGTCAAATGTATGAACAGCATTACATATAAAAAGTGCAATCCATCCTATCAGAATTTTCCTTAAAGTAAAAAGCAGTGTTAATATAATGCATAACTAAGAGTGGACAGAGGAAGGAGGAACAGGTAAAAAGAATGAACTAATGAATCATAAATTATTATTAGCACAGAATACTTTTCTGTTACTATTCAGGGCTTAATTCTAGGAAATATGAAATGTTCTTAACTGGTTTATTTAACCAAAACATAAAAAATAAATTTTATAAAAAATGAAAGGCATACTATCAGTTTATGAGCATGATGCAAGTCTGCGAGGCAAGAATTGTAAAAGTTTGTGCTGTTTATTATTGAAGGCAGTTGTGACATGAATGTACTAGCTTAAGGAAGAACACAGATTTCTTCTTTGACCTTGGATGGAGCCACTTCCTCTTTTCTTGTGTTGAGGCAAAATGGCAGCCTTCGCTCACCATGGCATACTTCAGATGTGTGTATTTCCACCTCCAGAATTCTCAACAATGCCTTATTAGCTTGAGCATTCTGGGGAATTTCACACATGTAGGGGGAGGCCAAAGATGCAGTCTGGTATGGTATGCTACTGCTCAAAATTAATGGTTTCTTTCGTGCAAAAATTTATTATAAAGACATCAGAGTCTAGCAGAGGCTCTGCAGTGGAATGCAAGCTAAGCAAAATGAGAGAAAACAGTTTTCTTTTTTATTAGATGCCAATTAAGACAGCTAGCAATTCCTTGATCTGCCTTTTGTCTGATCAAGAACACCTTTGCCTAATATTAAGTATTAATAATAATAGCTAGAAGAAGAAAAGCTAATTCTAAAAACTATTTCAGAGCCTGATGGTTTTCATCCTGTGAAGACTTTATTCAAAAGAGAACTATAATGTCTTGATTAACCAAACATTGGCCAATTATATTCCTTTGTTCCCATTGCAGAAAAAATGAACCAGACTCTGCTATACTCTCAAGAATGTTCAATATATTTCAAAGATGGCCGGAAGGGTGATAATTCAGTGAAACAGTTTCCACTTTGCAGAGTTAAGGACCCTTCCTTCCTTAAGTTAAGGAAACTTAAGAACTAATTCTTGAGTTTAAAGTACAATTGGGGAAAACTCACCTAAACACCAGGATGTAACTTTGTATAAGGGCATTTCTAATGTTCTTACACTAGAACACATGACTCTTTTCCTGAGCAATCATACAAAATAATCAAATTTACACAAAAGTTTGATGCTACTAAAACAATTAATCAGAGCAAGAAATAGAGAATGGATTCTCTATTTCTTGAGTAAATCACAGTGAAATCAGAGTCATATACTATGCTGTAGTTTTTCCTCCTGAAAAAAATCCTGAGAATACCCATGAAACAACTGTAATTATCTGAAGATCAACTTCACTTTCCCCACACATTAGATTGTTTTTCCTAATGATTCTTCCCATTTAATAAGTCTAAATCACGGGTGTCAAACTCGCCATGTCACATTGCCGTCACGTGATGTTTCTCGATGTTTTTCCCATTCGCAGTGGCCTGTGCGTGATGCATCTGGCCCATGGGCCGCCAGTTTGATACCCCTGGTCTAAATCATTGATCAGACACATACTTTTCTTATTAAGAGAGGTTCAAACAACAAGCACCAGAAACTGGAGAGTCCATAGTGCTCTCTGAGCTTGGTTGTTTACTTACTCTACTGGAAGCATCATAAAGCTAGTTTTCAACTAGCTTTTAGACCCTGAAGGCATAGTTTTCTCACTTACTTCTGCCAAGCAGTCATTACACCATACTACTTGGGGTCAAAACACACCTGGTATAAATATACCTTGCTATCAAGCTTTCCAATTTTGCATCTCTTTTTTAAAATGTTCTTATATGTATCCATTGGAAGAGGGAGATAGGGATCACAATGGCCAGAAAACAAGCTTTAAGCCTCCATACCACTCTGGCTCTGGTCTTTCTTGCTTTAACCCTTAACCACAGACCTGAGGTCATAGTGACTGCAACAGTTTTCCAAAATGTTCGGAATACCCCTATTTTTAGAAATGGACCATAGAATTTATAAAATTTGTTAATTTGATCAATAAATGAAATTGTAACTACACAAAGTAAATTTAACAACATATCCCACCTATTATTTTCATAGTTTAAGAAAATATCCAAAATTAGTAACATAAAATATTAGTTTCAGAATAGCCACTTAGCTTTGTCTGACAAGAATTTCAATTATCTATTGGCACACTATAGCTCCTAGAACCAACAATCACAAGAGGAACAGAAAACTCTTATTCAGTGATGCCATCCTGTAGCTACCTGGATTTTTGTAGCCCAGTTATGTAGCTGTACCAAAATACACCAGAATTATAGCAAAATACATACCAGAAGTGCATTTGATTGTTGATGATGTCACTAAGTAATAATACTGAGATTTCAAAGAGATTGTTACTGTTTAGGTTTTGCTTGAAAAATACTAATTGTAAATATCATGATTTGGCTCCAAAACAGAGAAGAAAATCATTTTCACTCTGGAGTTTTCTTGGTTCCTTCTCCCACTTCAGCCCCTGCATTCCTAAAAAGCCGTTTATAAAAGTCAAGGGACCATCTGTGTTTGATAAGACTGCTCTGCAGAAGAGAAAGGACTTATGTACTGCTATACATATTTGATTTCAAGCCAGTATTTCTTTTGGTGAGCAACATTAGTTTTATGACAGAGCTACCAATTTGCTCCCCAAAAAATTGCCTGTTTGATTGACGATGTATCTAATTAAAAAGGTCGGAGATCAGTTAAAAGGAGAACCAACAATCTGGAGAGCTGTTGAAAGCAGAACAGACAATACTGGCCTTAGCTGGATCCGTAACCTAGCCTGGTTTAAGAAATATTCTCTGCTGAGCCACCTCTAGTTAAATATTTGCTGTAGGCCCCAATTAGTTCCAGGGATCACTACTATGACAACAGGAAGTTTTGCAGTTATCAATTATTCAAGTTAACAGATACAATTACTCTGTAATTCTTGAACATAATCCACTAATTTGTTGCCTTCTCCAGAAATACTTCACTGAAATTCCCACTGGAATTATGAGTACTGTAGTCAATATATATGAAAATGCCAGGCCGAAAAGGATTGCTGAGGTCACCCAATGTAGACACTTTGCAGATGTACAGATCATAATTGCCTGAATTCCCTAGTTAGCCTGCCCATTCAGAATTCTGAGAGCTGAAATTTGTGCATCTGAGTCTTCAGAAAAGTTAGCACAAATATACAACTTGGGGGGGGGGGATATTTCTATTAAATCAGCCAGTTTCTTTACATGTAATTTACCAAAGAGAATTATTAGAGTAAAAATTAGACATTGAATAACTTCTATATAACAATGTTAAATACTGAACATATTTATTTCTATGTAGGAATTCCCATACCTATTTCTTATTTTTAGCCCTCTCTCACACATATTCTTTTTGGCACAAGGTGGTGGAATAAAGGTCAAATATACAAATGTCTATTTTGACAACAGGTTTTTAACTTGTTGCCTAGTATACTATAAAGTATGGAGACTTTTCCATTAAGAAATTCTTCTACTACTACAGTCAGGAGCACCAAAGTGCTTCCGGATTGGAAGGATTGAACGGTGACATCACCATTGCCTGGGGGAACGGTGGCAATGGAGGCTCCTTTCACATCCGCATGAATTTGGCCACCAAAGTGATACTCATGTATCTACACGTGGTCGCCCACTTTCAAACTGCTGGGTTGGCAGGAGCTGGAGCATGTGACAGGAGCTCATCCCGTCCTGCAGCAGCAACTGGGTCTCGAACATGAGCCTGGTAATTGTCAGCCCAGCATCCTAAACTCATGAGCTACCGCGCTTCCTAAGAAATTACCCAGAAGGTTTGGTTCATGTCTCAGGTACATAAACTAATAAATAGGGGACAGGACAATCCACAAAGGTTGATAGAATCACCTGATGGCAAGATGCAGAATATACATTTTATAAATAAATAAGATAGGCAAACTTATTTTGATGTTTGTAAACAGAATTTAACACTTCCTTTCTGGTTAAATCAGTTGAAATGAGAGAACTTTACACACATTTACTTGGTAGGAAAACTATTTCAATCAATAGGAGTACTTTGTCTTATTGGATTTTAACCCAACTATACCATTACAAAGATCTGAAAAATAATGCTTAGATTTTAAATCATCAGGTTATAAGGAGAGGACATTCACAGAAAACATACCCAATAGAATTACTTTTCAAGAATCAAAAAGCATTTTATTAAAAACCACATTTTCTGCATTAATGCACGTCAGTTATCTTAGGCTGATCCTTGCATGGTGCAAGTTTACACCTGACCTCTTTCAATTTAAGCAATTCTGCCTTGTTAACATAGTTTGAGAAACCTTGAGAAGCAAGAAACCCCCACATCCAAAATGTGCACAAAACTTTCCTCACCACTCATTGCTACAGTTCTGGTTTTGAAATAAGGCAATATGTTGAGAGCCATGAAATTTCCCCTGCAGATTTATGTAGCCTTTACTCTCATTAGTGTATTTAAACATATTAAATAGTGCACACAGTACATTTTCCAAGCCTCAAACAGCAAAAGCTGCTAGATAATTCTATAAAGGCGCACTGGACATATGGCACTTTATAAATCCCAGTGCAATTGGAATATTGAGTGGGGAGGAGATTAAATAAACAGACTTGACTTGCACCGCAGAAAAGCAGAGGCCTGTAATTATTATTATTACATTACAATTGCCTCAAGAGGTTTGTCAAACTGAAGCAGGGATTCAAGTCCCTAACAAAAGTTTTGACAAGCAGATGAATCAGAAAGGAACGAGAAGGACAAACTGCACAATACACAGCAACATGGTCCCTTTTTTGTTGTTAAAATCACGGGTTGGAAAAGTCAGTTGAAACACTGAAATTTATCTCAAAAGCACTGTATAATACACATACTTCTACTGCAAATATGGGACACTGTTTGGAAGGGAGTGAAAAAGAGCAGCAGAAATAGGGATAATGGCAAAAAGACAGAGGACAAAAAAAGAGTTAAAAGGCTCTGCCCTGCACTTCTGCTCCTCTGTTCCGAATCACACCCTTCTTAAACAAGTTTTTCCTGTTTAAAGGGACATCAGCATGCACTTGTACATAACATGCATTCTGGCCCTTCAATTCCAGTCAAATAAATAGCACTTCCTTTGTTTTTACAGTGGAATGTTGAGGGGGGGAATTTACTTGCAAGTGAAACTTACCAGATCTGGATTTAATGATGTTGCTAAATTCATTGTTACCTCCCTCAGATCCTTTATCAATATCCAAAACTTTGGCCATCCTTTTTTCTCCCAGTTCAAGAACACGATATAGAATTATTTAAAATCTCTGCATGCTGAACTCACACTCTTGGCTGTTATGAAATTAATATCTGAAATGTAAACACACATGCAAAAAACATAAATATACTTATTTTGGAAACCTACATACTATATTTACTGTATTCCATATACATTCTAATGCAACATATGAAGAATAATTGTACACAATTATTTCTCTGAATGGAGTCCGGTGGATACTTCTATAAAAGTATAGACAAACCTGCAACCTTACACTTTTTCTTATCACTAGCACTGTACGTCTATAGACCAGAAAACTGTCTAGGGTGTCAGACTGGATTTCTTCCAGGGCCAGATCATCATTGTAGTTCTCCTCCGCGGTCCAGGCTGGGGGGGAGGGGGGAGACGGGACGGACGCCTCCTGCAGCACCCTGTCAAGAGAGTGTTACAGGAGGCTGTCCAGGCCGAAAATGGGGCACGGGGGCTGTACCCGGCCCCCCGCACCCCATTTTGGCTGCCAGAGGCACTGCAGTCCAGTCCTTTGCTATTTCCAGGACAGCCTCGCGGGCCAGATTTAGGCACCCCGCGGGCCTTGAGTTTGACACCCCTGGTCTAGAGTGGCAGGATAGCAATAGCAATAGCACTTAGACTTATATACCGCTTTATAGTGCTTTACAGCCCTCTCTAAGCGGTTCACAGAGTCAGCATATTGCCCCCAACAATCTGGGTCCTCATTTTACCCACCTCGGAAGGATGGAAGGCTGAGTCAACCTTGAGCCGGTGAGATTTGAACCGCCGAACTGCAGCTAGCAGTCAGCTGAAGTAGCCTGCAGTGCTGCACTCTAACCACTGCGCCACCTCGGCTCTTTAAAGGATCGATTCCTTACTAACAAAAAGTTGCAAAGAAAGCACTTTACCCAAAGCCTATCTGGAGGAGTTTGGATAACTCTTGCTAGGTTACATTGGGGAATATTAGTTATCTAAACACTAGTTATCAACCCCACATTTGTTCATTTAAATTCTATAAAATAGGAGTTATATACATTAGCAAAGGCATAATGCATGATTAATACTTTTCTGCACCCTTCAAGGGCTCAGAATCAATTCTATACCACATGTTTATACAATTACACCTTGTAAAGTTCAGTGGGGCTGGGAATAGAGTGGAGAATTTCTGGGTGTAACTTAAGTCATACTAGGAATAAAAACATGAATCAGGAGATCTCTACTAATATAATTAAACAACTACATTGGGAAACAGAAAACAGATCAAATAATAAGATATGGAAATGATGTTTAAGATAGGGAAATTTTATTTAGAATTTTATTCAGCTCATGATCATTTCCGTTACCAAGCAGAACTATCCAAATCAGATTTTGCACATAGCAGAGAATTTGGTTTCCATCCAATTTACCTTTCAGCCCTTTCCAGTTCTGCAAGCAACCTGTGTGTGCACTCACTCTTCTACAAGCACACAGCATGTAATGGATAGTCCAATGGATGCTCATTCAAATGTGTCACTGTGACTTTCTTTCAGAAAGTATTTTAAAGCTCCCCCCCAACCCCTCAAAATTAGCAACAGAGCCAAGCTTACTCAAGTTATTATTTTGCCTTCCCATCAAACAGAAGCCTACTTCGGTCTTTTCTACGGCCCTCTGAATACTCAGAGCAGAGAATACTCCAGAGTTAATGCCTACTCAGGTTCCACCCTACTTGCAACCAGAACTTGCAAGGATTTTAAATTAGAAAACTCCAACAGAGATTAGGTCATGCTATTCTTCCTTAAAATAACCAGTGACTATCCCCCCAAAAAACCTCCAGATATGTATCAGGAAGGAGGCGGACTAAGATGGATGATAAAGAGGATTGCAATTACTTTCCGCTTCAAGTGAAAGCAACAGCTGTCTTCTTCGCTCACTTTACAGTAGCCTTCCCCAAACTGGTGCGCTCCAGAATTTTGGAATTCTGGGAATTGAAGTCAAAGAAATCTGGAGGGTTGGGGAAGGCTGCAGTACAACTCAATCACAAACAGAAGCTGCACTTCCAGTGGTATTTCCTCCTATATTAAAGCAATTCAGGAAGTACCAATGACATAGCTAAGGTTAAGTCTCAGGACTGTTACCTGTCCCTTCCCCCCAAATGCATGCAAATGTTGTTCTTCTGAGACCTGATAAATATTTCAGAGTAGTTTTGACATGCCAAGAAATCTAAATGTGAGTGGGACAAGAAATCAATTTGCAGAAATTTACTATGTATCAAGAGGTTAATAGAGGTCAGCTCTCCCCACCTCTCAAAAAAACTTTAAAGAGATCCATAAAGTCACCAGGAGTTAAACTTGACTCAAGGCTAACCTTTATCTAGCATAAATCACAACCCAATGAAAGCTATTTGCGTTTTTAAAAAGGCTACAAAAATCTGGCCGTCACTTGATGGCAGCAAAGAGATTATTTAGTGCTGACTAGCGGCTGCCCGGAGTTTTACAGGTTGCATTGGGTAGTTCAGTCTCCAACATCCATCACCAACAGTACAGATAGGTAATAAATCCCACAAAATGTGCTCAAATGGAAGAGTTCCCTGGATCATTCTAAATAAAACATTTAACAGCACAAAGTCAGATCACTAAAGTTTATGCCAAAGGGGAAGGGGGCCTTTTGAAGAGTTAGGTTGCTTAGTCGTGTGCACCCAAAAGGTCCTTCTCAAAGATAACAATGTAAAGATCTCGCCTCTTTCATTTGTTACAAGGAAGCCAGGATAAGGAGGGGGAAAGAAATTCCAAACACCCAAGAGTCAGAGAAGCTCTTAAAGGAGCGCTGGAACCGACTAGGTAAGCCAAATTAATAATAAAAGGGCCGTTCCCACGTGGAGCCAAACTTCTCCACAAAAGTTGTCAGCGAAATTCGCTCAGCTCCAACCTCCGGCTTTATCCTAAACGAAGACAACCCCGTAGCAATTGCTCAACGGAAAGTAGTATCCCCCCCCCCCCAAAGCGAGAATCAATTACAGTTCGGCGGCGGGAGAGAAGTTGGGAAGAAAGCGCTGAATTCTTCGGGTGCCCTTTTGTCCTCCCAGCCCCTCCGCCTGGAGGAATCGCGTTGCTTTTTTTTTTTTTTCCCTTCACCGTCAATTATTCACCAGCTTACCTGCGGGAGCGGGAGGGGGGAGGAGGCAGAGACTTTGGTGTGCGCCGGACGGTCGATCCTCAGGTCCGCTCCGTGGCGGTTTTGCTGCGGCTTCGCTCTTTTTCTAAAGACTTCCCCCCCGAAACCTCCAAAAGAAAACCCAAAGCGCCCCTGGAGAAGCAGACGCCAAAGGCAAACTGCCCCCGCCGCCGCCGCTGCTTATTAAACAAATCGCTAAAAGCAAAGCCAACTTTCGCCCGACGCGCTCGGCTGGTCTTTCGTTGCAGCCCCGCTAACCCTTTTGGCCGCTTCTCTCCTCCGCTTCCACCGGCTGCTTCGCCCTAAGGAAGGAGGGAAGGACGGAGCGAGGGAAGCGCCTCTCTCTCACCAGCCGGGCAAGCTCAACTTTAGAGGAAGGGGGCGGTGGCGACGGGGCGGTCCCTCGGCTCGTCCCGGCCCCCTTTGTTATTAGGTGAGGGCAGAGCGGAGCAGGGAAGGGGGGGGGGAACTCCGCGAAAAGTTATCTCGGCTTCGGCCCCGGCTGCTCGGCGGCCTCCGCTGCAAAGGGAAAGGGAGGCGTGTGGTAGCTGACGGAGGCGAAGAACCTCCGCCCGTACTCCGGGCATTGAACTCTTTCGGCGAACTTTCCGCTGCGCTGGGAAGTTTGTTTCGACGCGCCCGCGCTCTTATCCTCTCGCTCACCCGCCCTCGTAGAGCAGACCTGCGCTCCGGCGGAGGGAGGTGGCGTGACAGGAGCCACGTGACCGCTCGTCTTGTCAATCACCGGGGCCGCTGGCCTTTCCCTCTGCCGAAGGTGCTGCCGCTGGTCCGAAGTCGACGTCATCGAACCCTGCCAGGAGGGAAAGCTAGACACACAGACACACACAGACACACACACACACACACACACACACACACACACACACACACACACACACACACACACACACACACACACACACACACACACACACAGAGCATCCTAATGATGACTTTGGGAAACTAAAAACGAAGAAAAGATGGGCCTGACTAGTCCTTGGACGGGAGACCACTAAGAAATCCCAGGGCTTGTAGGCAAGATTGGGAAATCAAACGTCCAGGGAAAAGTCCTGTAGGAAGTTAGCACCCACCCCTTTCCTAGAAAAATGAAATATCCTAGGAAAAATTAAAAAGGCAGAATATTATATAGAATATCCCTAGAGAAATTGAGAAACATGCTTTTAGAAAGGAAACAGACTCACTCTTAGTAGTCCCCACCTTTGTCAATGGGCCATCAAGGAATGGCCCAGCTCACTCATCCCCCCCACCTTTGTTAATAGCCTGGACCAGTCTATTCTACATAACAGATCTATCTCCTTCAGACAGAGCCATATTAGGAATTGCCCAAAGCCCTTTCATTACACCACATGGGACCTGGGAAGATTACATCAGCCAAGCCTGGGACTCAGGACAGCCCACAAGAGTTGCCCCAGCATGCCCCTGGGAGTCTGACAGCCAATCGGAGTGCATTACATACACAGGAACAGAAAACTAAGAGGTGGGGCCCAACAGAGGTCATAAAACCAAGAGACTCAGCATCTTTCTTCCCTTTTCTCTTCACCCAACATCTGGAAGCATGTGATACACCTTTTCTGTTCCTG
>QLTV01002469.1:1471763-1495140 GCA_003457575.1 Thermophis baileyi
TTAAAAGCTGAGTTTGTAAAAAAAGTTTTGCTCTACTAAAAGATAACTCAATTAATCAGGCAACAGTGTCCATCATTTCTTCTCCTAGAAGTTTCAGCTAAAGAAAACTAAACTATAGATCTCTCTGTGTGTCCCAGAAGGATATTCCTTACAACAGTCCCAAAGGTGCTTTTTCAAGCGGCAACTGGACTTTCTGGTTTTTCTCTGAAGACGTTTCGCTTCTCAGCCAAGAAGCTTCTTCAACTCAGAGCTGAAGAAGTTTCTTGGATGAGAAGCGAAACGTCTTCAAAGAAAAACCAGAAAGTCCAGTTGCCTCTTGAAAAAGCACCTTTGGGACAACCATGACCTGGATGACTCAGAATCTCCATAGACGTCCAGGAAAAAGTCACTTTGTATGGTGAAGATAATTACATAGGCATCTCCTCCTTTTCAGTTGAGGACTACCTGTAGAATCTTGCAAGTTTGAAAATACTGTATAAATATCCCACCATCTCTTTTCACAGCCATAAGATAAGATAGGATCCTTTCTGGGTTTCTTTTTTGGCTTGTTATGCAGCTGCCGGCTAACTCCCTGCCCCCTCCACCCCACTATCTGATTTCCTAGGCAGCATGTTTTCTCCCATCTCCCAAGGTCTTTCACACATACCATTACAACTCCCCAGTACAGTGCCTCTATTAAATCAAAGTCCTAAAAATAGAAGAAGTTGAAATTATAGTTTCATTTGATGTCATAGAACTTTTCACATCCATAGATAAAGAAGGAGTAAAAGAATCCATGCAGGATACTGCACAACACATCTGATCTAGCCAAATACATGAAGATTGAAATACCAAGAATCATGGACCTCATCAACCACTGTCTTACTAATTATTTTCAGTTTGATGGATAAATATATCAACAAATCAGATGAACACCCATGGGATCACGATTCTCACGATTCATAGTGTTGGAAGAAATGTCCATCTAGGTTCAATTCCAAGTGAGGAGAAAGACACTGGAAACATGGAGACTGCTTGGAAAGATGGTTTAGTGGTGGACAGGACCACATGGTTTGAGGTCCTGGGCAATTGAGCACACGGGTGAGAGAGAGAGATTTATACCCTCTATTGGGCTCCGCCTTGGAGCTTCCTGTTCCTGTGTAAGGGCAGGTATTCTGATTGGTTGTCAAACTCCATGGGGCCATGCAGGGGTAACTTTCTTGAGTCCCAGGCTTGGTTGAATCTTGCTGGGTGATGTAATGAAGGGGCTTTGGGCAATTCCTATTATGGCTTAACGGCTTTGTCCTGGTTTGGATCTTGAGTGAGGGCTAATCCTATCATGTCCTGAGGGTGAAGGTCTTAATCCCATCACCCTAGCGCTGAAGCGGGGGCAGGGAGCTGCTTTGTCTTTAAAAACATGTTTCTCCTTTTCTCATCCAGGGAAATATAATATTCTGCCTTTTTAATATTTCCTATAATATTTCATTCTTCTAGGAGAGAGGTGGGTACTAACTTTCTACAATAGCAAAGCAGTGTCTAGAAACTATAGCACTCTCATACCTATAACCAAAAGTATGGACCCCAGTATGTAGATCATAATAGAAAAGCAATTAGAGAAGATACATGAAGACTAGAGGTAGTCCTCGACTTATGACCACAATCGAGCCCAAAATGGGACAGTTGTTAAGTGAGTTGTGCCTCATTTTACAACTGTTTTTGTCACTGTTATTAAGCAAATGATCTTGTTAAGTGAATCATGCAGTCGTTAAGTGAAACCAGCTTCTCCCATTGACTTGACTTGTTGGAAGCCAGCTGGGAAGGTTGCAAATGGTGATCACATGACCCTGGGGTAATGCAATTGTCCTAAATATATGTCAGTTGCCAAGCAACCAAATGTTGATCACATGACCGTGGGAATGCTGCAGCAGTCATAATGTGAAAAATGGTCATAAGTCACTTTTTTCAACTTCAAATGGTCACTAAACAAATGGTTATAAGCCGAGGACTACCTGCATCAAAGCACTAAAATTCACAAGGAAAGAAGAAAACAACAACCTTTTCCTGGATATCCTTATCAGCAGAGGAGATGATGGCAAATCAGAAACGCAAATCTATCAAAAGACAACCCACACTAACCAAGTGCTTCACTACCAAAGTAGTAAGCAATCTCCCACAAGAGGAGCTGTGTAAGAACATTTTTCAGAGGAATATTAGACACACACTGTGGCAACTCAGAATATCAGAAAAAGGAAACAGACTACCCACACATCATCTTCCAACGAAATAGATACAGGTAATCCTCAACTTTCGACAGTTCTTTCAGTGACCGTTTGAAATTACGATGGCACTGAATGAATTTACACATTTTAGCCAAAGTTAATAGCTGCTGCAGTGCCCCCACAGTCATGTGAACAAAATTCGGGTG
The DNA here is from genome assembly GCA_003457575.1 of Thermophis baileyi. Lineage (NCBI taxonomy): Eukaryota > Metazoa > Chordata > Lepidosauria > Squamata > Dipsadidae > Thermophis > Thermophis baileyi. The sequence goes on from QLTV01002469.1 coordinate 1,474,168, forward strand.
CTTGGCAATCCATCTTCCTTTATAACTGACATGGCTGAGGGATCTGATCGTCCCTGTGTTACTTGAAGGACATTGAATAGGTTGAGGATGGGAGTTCCTAAATGGAGGTTGCTGGAGGATAATAACACACTGTGTAAATGTGGAGAGACACAGAGTCTGGCCCACTTGTTGGTCTGAGGATTACTACAGTAGTATCCGCTGAAAGTTATTTGTTTCTGGCCAACAATGAAACCAAAAAGGTGTCCTCGTTTTGGTAGTTTAAGGTTTGATCTGGACACAAAATAAATAAATAAAAACTGGCCACAGGGAACTCTAGCAATCCCCTGAAGGCTGTGAGGTGGGAGAAGCCTCATTCTAATCTAATTCAAGTAGAATCTGGCAAAATAAAGCTGTGTCTCTGGAAATGAAAGCCAAGCCTCACTGGAATGTGAATGACACCTATACAGGTAGTCTTCGACTTACAACAGTTTGTTTAGTCATCTTTCAAAGTTACCACATCACTGAAAAACCAAAAGGTGCCTTTTTATCAAGAGGCAACTGGACTTTCTGGTTTTTCTTTGAAGACGTTTTGCTTCTTACCCAAGAAGCTCCTTCAGCTCTGACTGGATGGTGGGGAATGGAAGTCCCAAAAAAAGCCCCTTTGAGACAACCATGACCTGGATGATGAGAATCTCCATTGACATCACTGAGAAAGTGACTTATGACTCTTTTTTACACTTTTTTACGCCGTTATAGCTTCCCCATGGTCATGTGATCAAAATTCAGATGCTTGGCAACTGACTCATATTTATGACAGTTGCAGTGTCCCAGGGTCATGTGATCACATTTTGCGACCTTCAGACAAGCAAAGTCTGGGGAAGCTAGGTTCACTTAACAACTGCTTTATTAATTTAACAAGGGCAGTGATTCACTTAACAACTATGGCAAGAAAAGTTGTAAAACAGGGCAAAACTCACTTAACAAATTCTCCCCTAGCAACAGAAATTTTGGGCTCAATTGTCATAAATCGAGGACTACCTGTAAAGAAAATTGCAGTGGGTTTCAAAACATTTCAGGCAAAATGAGAGAGTTTGTTGTACATTTCAAACTCTTCTGTTTCTCCTTCCAAACAGAAACTTGCTTTTTGTACTATACTATCGTGACAAACAATTCTGGAGCACTTCAATGTATGTACCGGTATAAACTTTTATATCATCCTGGTTAGTTCATGGACATTTTGCCCAAATTGCAAATCCTTGATTCACAAAGCATTTGTGAAGTTTTCATAACCACAAAGGGCCACTAGGGGTCACTCCTCTAAATAGATTTTTATTTGCTGAAGCCACACATTTCACCTGGAACAAATACTATCTAAATGTTGAATCTGTTTCTAAAACTGACAAATGTTTATAGTAAATGGTACTAAATGGGACAGACAGCTCTGTTCTCAGTATTACCATTGGGGCATATCTTTGAAAAGAAAGGAGCCAAATCATGTATCTGGTTAAACGTGTAGTTATGTTTATACTATGTGTGAAACTATACTTGCCCAAATCTCCTTTTTTAAGGAAATTTGCTTTTATCTAGCTCATTTGCTAAATCAGTGTTTAGAGAATGCTGCTTGGAGAATTCTAGGAATTCAAGTCCACCCAGATTAAAGTTGCTGAGGTTGACAAACCCTGCTCTAATAAATAAATAAAATAAAATAAAAAGAACACTAGCAGAGCCATGTTGACATATGTTGGCCTACAGCAGAAGTATTAACATAAAACATTTACATCCTCCTAAACAATAATATGCATTATTTCAGGAATTAATATACAGAATGGCTTGTTATGGTTTAGCCATAGCCCAGTTGAAATCTGGAAAATATGGTGTGTGTGAGAGAGAAAGAAAGAGAAAGAGAGATGGGTGTCTTTATTAATGCATTAAAGCAACAAGACAAAGTAAATGTCAACTAAAGATTCATATAAGTTTTTTCCTTCCATGGACCCATTGAAATGTCAGACTAATCCTCACCCATAGGGGGAAATATAAGTAAAGTTGCAACTCAGTTAAGAATTCTTTTTTTTTTTGTCAAGCGTATATATAATTACAGAAAAAATATAAACATGATTGTGAATACATAAAATGTATAAACATGGTTATGAGTACATGAGATGGTTACGAATACATGCCACGTTGGTGCGCTTATTCACGCCCCTTACAGACCTCTTAGGAATGGGGTGACGTCGATGGTAGATGGTCTAAGGTTAAAGATTTGGGGGTTTGGGGGGAAAAATACAGAGTCAGGTAATGCATTCCAGGCATTGACCACTCTGTTGCTGATTCATCTCATTATTAAATGCCAACTGTTATTGCCAATTGTCTCATGCTGTACCTTTTGCTATTCATAATTAAGACTCCATGACAGGCTTCACAATATAAATTGATTAGATAATCAATGGATCATCACTGATGTATCATCACATTGATATTTCTGGACTGCATTCTTACTATTTAGATACTTCCCTGATGTATCATTTTAATTGCAGACCTTATATTGTATCATGAAAGCCAGGCCAAGACATTTATTTATTTTTTACTTTTTTATATGGTCTTCTCATAAACTCAAGGCAGTGTGGAAAGACAGTAAAATCACAATATAATCCATCAATCCATGCCATGGACCCCTCTGAGAGTCTGACAAAAACTACAGATCCCTTCTCAGAAAAATATATTTAAATGCATAAAATAAAATACATAAAAATTGTATTACAAAGGAAATCTATTATACTCAAACATAGTTTTCACAATCTGGAAAATATGGTGTGTGTGAGAGAGAAAGAGAGAGAGAGATGGGTGTCTTTATTAATGCATTAAAGCAATAAGACAAAGTAAATGTCAACTAAAGATTCATATAAGTTTTTTCCTTCCATGGACCCATTGAAATCTATTAAAGTAACCTGTTCTAAAGATAATCGTAGTCCTGACTGTTATATAAAATTTCACGTTTTTCATAGATCCTTCTAATGTGCAGTAATGTAATTAATAGATGTTTCTTTTTGGTGTCTATATTACAGAGGGAGAACGTTTGTTTGCTTATGATTGCTAAGCTCCCACCCCATGATCACCTCCATTATTTCTCAGTCCTCCATCCTTCTTGTGCCTCTCTGGAAACATTGGGAAAGTGAGGATACAAAGACAGGTAGTCCTAAGTAAATGGGAACCGGAATTTAATTATGCATCACATAATTATGGTACATTTTATCATTTTATTTACAAAATAACATATGATATAGCACAGTGATGGCAAACCTTTTAGACACCAAGTGCCCAAACTGCGCGAGGGTGCATGCCCAAACTGAAAGTTGCATGCGTGAACAAGCGCAAGCGTGGACATGTACGTGCATGCGTATGCATGTGCAAACATGTGCAAACGTGCGCATGTGTGGACATGTGCATGCGTGGACATGCGCACATGCGCAGCAGAGACCTGAAGATCAGCTGGCCGGCGAGAGGCAGGGCATCCCAACACCGGCAGCACGGCAAGAGGTAAGATCTTTTTCTTTCATGAGCTTCTGTTTTGTCATTTGCAGGGAAACAGAAGCTCACGAAAGAAACGCCATGGAGATCTGACCTGGGGCGACGGCACACGTGCCAGCGGAGAGGGCTCTGTGTGCCACCTCTGGCACGTGTGCCATAGGTTCGCCATCACAGATATAGCATATATATCAGTGGTGGTATTCTACTGGTTCGCACTGGTTCGCGCAAACCGGTAGCGGTGGCGGCAGGAGGCTCCGCCCACCCACCCGGATGTCATCACGGACGCTCTGCACATGTGCAGAAGGTTCTGCGCATACGCAGAAGCGCCGCAAGCAAGCAAAGCGCACGCGCACGCTCCCATGTCCAAACCGGTAGCAAAGGTAAGTGAATACCACTACTGATATATATGTACAATATAACACAATATAATGATCTGAACACAAATCAGATTCCACCGTGGTTATTTTTTGCAGATCTGCCAAGGTCAACCAGGAGTTCAAAGTGAAGTGTTTCCAACATAAAAACTTCTGAGGTAAGAGGCCTTTGTTAGAAACATGTCAGCCTCTTTGGATGTGGGCTATCTCTTAAACATTGATGATGTTACCTAGTTTGGGTAATGAAACGTCTGCAAGACAACAAAGCAAGCTCACAAAGGACCAAGGACCCCTCATTCCAACTCTGAGCTACAACTATTATCCTTTATTGATAGGGCAGAGGGAAAGGGAGGGACATAGGAATGCCCCCCCCCCCAAAAAACAGTTTATTTGTTTGAATGAAAATCAAACTGCTTGCAGTTATCTTTCTCGAGATTCTGTAATAAAATCGTTCGTCTCTGTTCCGATGCTCTCCAGGTGAAATTAGATTACGGGTAGTTGGGCTGGCCAGAGATGTTGGTACTGGTAGTTGTAGTCCAACACAACTGAAGATCACCGAAATAAACAATCCCTTGGCCACCCTCTCCTCCCAGATCAAAACAAACCCTTTTCAAATTGTCATATTTTTGTCATATTGACGCTTTAAAGTCGGTGGTTTCTGCACCCCTATCCACCACGCTTTGCACAGAGTGGGGAAGGAAGCGGGGGGGGGGGGAGAAGAGAAGCGGCTTCGTTCATATGTTTACATGGAGCCCCGTGAAAATGACGCGATCTCATTTTCGTGCAACCCAGCCTGGCTTTGCTTTCGGTTATCCTTGCAGAGAAGCGGCACCCAGCGGGAGGAGGAGGCGGAGGAGGAGGACTCGCTCAAATGGCGGCTAAGTCCTGCCGGGCGTCCGTTCAAAGGCAGAAGCCTCACCTGACGTCTTCTGCGGTGTTTGTCCGTTTCCTCTTTAATTTAAGAGGAGCTGGGCAGAAAAAAAAAGCCATTACCAGGAGTGGGGTTCGAACCCACGCGGACATGCGTCCATTGGATCTTAAGTCCAACGCCTTAACCACTCGGCCATCCTGGTACGGTTGTAAGCCCCACCAGCAGGTACTCTTACATAGAGCGAACTGCTGGGTCACCGTCTCCTCTTTTTTTTTTTTGCTTGCTCCTTGCCAAGGTACGGCGGGCCCCGCTTGAGTCGAACTTACGGGCGAGGGGAGAGATTTAACCGCGCTTGGCGACTTCTTCCTTCTCTTCTCCCTCCGCCCGCTCTAAGCGTTCTTTATTCGGCGCGCGGGAGGGCGCAGAAAGAGAGGAAAGTACAACCCGGATTTCAAGGGAATGAAAAGGCACGCGAGCGGTCGGAAGTAGCCTCCTTCAAATACCTTCCTCAAGCAAGGGAGAATCTTTAGCAGATTTCGCGAAAGCAGCTTTTTTTTAAAGCTACAACCTTTCTTCGCTGCCAAGCAAGTCGCTCAACCGTGTTCTGCCACTGAAGGAAGGTTGGGCTGATTACATGGCCAGTGACGTAGTTAAATGTTTGGGTTCACACATTGTATAAAGCCCAGGTTTGTTTTAGATTAGAAGACTGTGCTACCCCTGGCTGGCTTGGGCACAGCAAGCTAACTAAAGTTGGTTTAGTGGTGGTTTGAATGAAACTGTGCATGGCTGAGTTCAGACCAGTTAAGGGCGTGCATAAGCGCACCAACGTGCCTACCGTCCCTGTCCTAATGTCCCCTTTTACTCGTATACATTTTATGTATTAATAACCATGTTTATACCTATAAGGTGAGAGTCCAAACACATCCCAAGATGGCATAAGAGAATCTGTGAAGCTTTGCTGATTTCTGGAAAAAGTCTTTTCCTGAACCTAATCTAGTCCACCTTGCTTTCATGATTCTTACCTGAGGAGGTGTTTATTCTTCCCCTCCCACCTTTTTGATAATAGATATATTAGAGGCTGTACTTGTACAGGTAGTCCTCAACTTACAACCATTCCTTTAGTGACCGTTCAAAATGCACTGGAAAAAGTGATGTATGACCAGTTTTCACACAACTGTAGCAGCATCCCCAGTGTGATCAAAATTCCAGCACTTGGCAACTGCATGTATTTATGATAGTTGCACTGTCCTGAGATCACGTAATCACCATTTATAATGTTCTCAGCTGGCTTCTGACAAGCCAAGTCAATGGGGGAAGCTAGATTCACTTAATGACCACTTGATTCACTTAACTGCAGTGATTCATTTAACAACCCTGGTAATAAAAAGGTTGTAAAATGGGGTGCAACTCACTTAACACTTAGTAACAAGGGAAAATTTGGGCTCTAAGTTGAACCTGTAGTTCCCTTGCTTGTACTTTTAATACTAACTTTTCTACTGAAATATTCTGTTTTGATCATTTAATACTGAAATATAATATTAAACATAGATCTAAATAAATATGTGCTTCTGAGAGGAGGGGGGAGGAGAGGAGAGGAGAGGAGGAGAGATATGGGCTATGGGGATAGTTCATCAAAACCTCTTGGCTTCCCTCCCCATCAGGTTCCTTTTGATGTCAGGCCATGCAGCTGCTTTTGAAAGTGAGGAACCTTTCAGAATTGGTTTCTAATATAATGGGGCATGAATCTAGTTCCTTGGGGAAAGAAAAGCTGTCTTACAGGATATGCTAACCGGCTGAATGAAATAGCTCTTTGCATTCCTTCTTCTTCAGTCTGTGTATTTGTGCTTCAGGATTAAGATAACCCCAAGCTTTTGTGTAAAACTTTACTGGCTTGTTTACGGAATAACTTATGTGAAAAAATGAAATATAGCTAGTTTACAAAAAAAAATGAAATATAGCTAGTTTACAGAATAGTTTACAGAGCTAGTTTACAGAATTACTAGTGTCTAAATAAATGAATAAGTAAAGGCCCGTCCCCGTTCCAGTTTCATAGTGTGAATGAAAAAGGAAGCAAGTAACTCGAGAAAGAGAAAGAATTCAAACTCAGTAATAAATTGCCCAAATGTATTTTGCAAATATTGGTTAAGCTCTCCCATATTTCTCCTATATTTATATTTACTGATATAAGCTCAAAATTTCAAGTCTGACTTCTGTTTCTACAATTCTTGCTCTAAATATTGTTTTAAAAAAGACTATTGGGGAAGTTTTGTGTGTGAATTAGGTATTTTACAATATGTGCAAAAAGTAATCATGCTGTATGTTTCCTGAACAGAGATTCTTAAACCTATTACCGGTAGTTAAAAAAGTGTTATTTAACTATTCTCTCTTTTTCGTCTTAAGAAATCCAGGTAGTCCTCGCTTTATGACCACAATTGAGCCTTAAATTTCTGATGCTAAATGACACAGTTATTAAGTGAGTTTTGTCCCATTTTATGACCTTTCTTGCCACAGTTAAGTGAATCACTGCAGTTGTTAAGTTAGTAACAGTTGTTAAGTGAATCTAGCTTTCCAAGCTGATCACATGACCCCAGCCCACTGCAACCGTCATAAATATGAGTCAGTTGCCAAGCATCTGAATTTTGTTCACATGACCATGGAGAATGCTGCAATGTTCGTAAGTGTGAAAAATAGTCATAAGTCACTTTTTTCAGTGCCGTTGTAACATCGAACAGTCACTAAATGAACTGTTGTAAGTCAAGGACTTGCCTGTATTATACAGGGAGAAACAACCAGAAGAAAAGTAGAAAAACAATAAGAGACTCTTAACAACCATCTTCTTCAGAATGATCTGTCCTCAATCTGGCCCTTTATATCTTCCCATAGTGCACCAGTTATTGCTAGAAATGAGTCTGTTTCTGCATGTTATTCATCCTCTTCCCTATCCTTCCACCTTTCGTAGCATTATGGACTTCTCAAGGGAGCTTGGTCTTTTCCTGCCCAAAATATAATTTGAACTGATTCATTTATGCCTGAAATGAGAACTCTAGATTAATTTATTCTATGCTCTGTTAATTTGTTTTCTTGGGTTATACATGATGCTCTCAAGAATCTTTTCCAACACCAAAATTCAGAAGCACTAGTATTCTTTTTACCCTGCATCTTCGGCGTTTTCTTTGTTTCATACCTAGCTCTGTGCAGTTCTGATCTTATAGACATGTTAGTTAGGCCATCTGAGTATCTTTTCCAAGGATTGCCTGTGAAGTCTGATTAATATTATTCAGTCATAGACTGCATTATAACTAAGTAGTGTCTTTGCTATAGCCTTATGAAAACAATGTTGTTCCTTCTTTTTTTTTCATGTAATGAGTAGTATCCAATTTCATCCAATTCGGTTTATTGATGCCTAGTATCTCAATATACGATCCATTTTATCTCTGAGTTGAATTTTCCATGTTCATACTTCTTATGTCCCACATTCGCTCTGTAATTCTTTCTTTGCAACTTTGGTTTTCTTTCTCTGCATGGCAACATTAGCAACCAGATTGCTGGAAGGCTTTAATGGAGCTGCATCATAGATACTATTAGTACTCCAAAAGATCCTCAGCTCTTATAGTAGCATGTAGTGTACAGGGGTGGGCTTCAAAATGTTTAGCAAGGGGTTCTCTGCCCGGTTGCTGGGTGGGCGTGGCGAAGGTGGGCATGGCCTAGTCGGCCTCCTGCACCATGGCGGGGGGTGGTGTTTTTGCCCTCCCCGGGCTCCGGAGGCTTTTCTTGAGCCTCCGTGAGGGTGAAAACAGCCTCCCCAGGTTCTGGAGGCCGGAAACAGGCCCGTTTCCGGCCTTCCCAAACTTCCGGTAGGCCCATTTTTCGCCCTCCCCGAGCCTCCGTGCACGCCCTGCACTTACCTGCATCCAAAACGGGCTGCGTGGGGACTCCTGGGAGGGGCAGGCACGGGGGGATTCCTGGGAGGGGCGGGGTGAGGTGGGCAGGGCCAGCCAGGAGTAAGATTTGGGGGTTCTCCGAACTGCACAGAATCTTAGCTAGAGGTTCTCCCGAACCCCTGCGAACCCCCAGCAGCCCACCCCTGGTAGTGTATCATTTGACCTGATAGGCCCATCACCTGGCACTATCAGTAATTTCATTTATTTATTTATTTAAATTTATTGGCCACCCAACTCCAATTTTATAGTGTCTATTCTTGGGGGTTTTCTTGGTAAAATACAGAAGTGGTTTACCATTGTCTTCTTCTACACAATACGAAATGATGGTTTTGCTGCTGTCACTAATAGGATCATCTTCCTCCAATATTCTCCTATATTGCTGGGCATAGTAATGCAAACTCATAACCTATGAAATTATTGCCTCTAGTTTCATTGTGTTTTCTTAGGGGTTATCTTGTTCATTATTAACTACTTTGAACTATCATAAGAACAATCCTATTGAATAAGACATTTGGTTTCTTACACTAACCAAACAGATGTGGTTGGGGTACTTTTACCAACCAGTTCTTAAAGTGAAAGAACTACAAATAAGTGAGATGTGAATGTATGTATCTAAAAACAAATAGAGCATAATCTAATGGAAATACTGATACAAACACAAATAAAATATATGGAGGTGAGTAAAACTTTCCACTTTGTAAGCAAGAAACCACAAGTGATTCCAGCTTTTGCTTCTATATCCGATGTGAAGATTGCTATTCTAATTCTGGCTGCAGGCTGTTGTCCCCTCTCCCTTCCCCCAATTATGTAATATACCAGTAACTTGTGACTCGGCAGTTAGGAAATGGCCCTAAAAACCTCAAAGAGCTTTAAATATCAACAGATGGTTTTATGCTACTTTGTATAAAAAATTAAATTTACCTCAGTTTTAACATTTTTTAGTTGAAGTGACAAGAGTCCAAATCAAATGACGAATAGAGCAAGAATGCTTATTATGTGCATTTTTAAAAAACGACAAAAAGCAACAGATCTATAGTTACAGTCCTGAAAGGCCACTTCCTGAGGTTCAACTTCCAATGCAAAAAGCAGGCAGGAGAAAATATCCCCACAGAGAATTTTCTACGCAAAGAGAGAAAGAGACAGAGAGAGACAGAGAGTGAGATTAAGCTCTCTACCATCACACACACACTCCAATTTCCTGCAACTGCTCATTGAAATTTTAAAAATGCATACAAATTGCATTTTTGCAGTTATCGCTACATTTAAAAAATGAGAATGTCAACCATTCAGTTGATTGTGTAGCAATAGGCCCTGTTAAATTACAGTTTAGAAATCTTAATGATTTCACATTTCTACTAGACTAGAGTTTCTCAACCTTGACAAGTTTAAGATGTGTGGACTTCAACATCCAGCATTCCCCAGGCAGCCTGCCTGCTGGGGGAATACTGGGAGGTGAAGTCCATACATTGTAAAGTTGCCAAGATTGAGAAACCCTGCACAGTGGGGCTGACTAGATGGGGATCCTCATTCACTATCTCCCAACCTAACCTCCCTCACAGGTTATCAATAGGAAGTGGGAGGGAAATCATGTGTATTATGAGTTCTTAAAGGAAAGATAGATTAGGCAAACTTTTTTTTAATCTGTTAAAGGCTGCATGGGTAATATGCTAGGAATTGCATCACATGCTTTCTGCAGAAATCAAAGTCAGAGCCAAAGATGATGGGGGCCACTTATTTACTTTTTTTTCTAACCTCTTTTGATCTCTGATACCTCTTTTCCTTTCTTTTTTCCTTCTACATTCAACAGGCTATCAGATAACTTTTCTAAAGGTCAAACATAATCAATTGAAAGAACTTTGGAAGTAATGTTAGTCCACATGAAATTAAATCAATTCAGTCAATCAATCAATTCAGTTTATTGCTGTCATAGACTAGTACAAATGATAAACAAAATAAAGTTTAAGACAGAATTAAAAACCAGTTAACTAATATCTATAAGAGGGATCCAGGATGTTGACTATGTTAAAGTATAATGTAAACATTAAAATTATGAAATTAAGTCAAAGATGAATGTGGCTATAGGGCCCCATGTTTTTCAGCCCTAAGCTACAAGAACAATGAGATACAAATGTAACATACATATATGAATCCATTAGTCATGTTTTTATTCCATCTGGGAATTATTTCAATAAGAAAGTGACAAAAAAGAAACAGACTTGGGCAATCACACAAGTCATTTCAAATTATTTCCAAATTGCTAAGAGTTTCTTAAAATGCACGTCCTTTTTGTTGTGACACTCTGTGGTCTGCATTTTATAGGTTGACTTTGTGAAGGTTAATAGAGCTAGGGTAATTTTCTGTTACAGTAATCCATTTGGGAATGACACAGATTGATATGTTTGACAGATAAATTAGATCTAGTGCTTCCTTAAGGAAAACGACAATTGTTTGTGGCCTTCAGGTTCTGTGGATAGAGTCCAGGAAAAACAAAGTAGTGTTTATTATGTCATTTTTTTACTAAGGTGATACAAAACCATTGCATTTCAGAGAAGGTTACCAAGCAGATTTGTGCAAAATCAGCTAAGAATGCTAAGAATGGAAACACAACTTTTTATATAAGGAAATAAATGACAGCATAGACAAGAACAGTAGAATTGGGGTGGAGGGGCAGTCAAAAAATCAAGATGGCAGTGTGATCAAAGCCACACCTCTTTGTGTATTTGTGCAACACCCGCGTGTCTACAGCATAAGCAGGGGTTTTGATTGTGCCGCTGTGACCATTACTGTATTGACTTTTTACCCCTCTACAGTGCCATTGTATGAAAAAAACACTGGGTTATATACAAATGTTGATTGGATTGATGCATAATACTAAACATCATATGCTTAGTTCTAATGATTTCTCTTTCTCTAATAAACCATGATTATGATTTTTGACTTACCACAGTGTGAATCTTTCTTTGAAAATGACAGTGGTCGTGTTTGTGTAACATGTATGCCTCTAGCTTCACATGTTGTTCCTGCAAACCAATTATGGCAATTGCTATAGACAAATCATGTCTGGGCTTTAAGCATGATTAAAGAGCTGCAGACTGTTGGGGAGATGAGACTGCTTCCATCACTTCTGAGCTCCCAAAAACCCCTCAAGACTTGGTTATGCCAGCCAGCCTAGGGAATCCAGGGGACTGGAGAGCTAGTGAAGTAGCTTCATTATTGCTGCTGCTGTTGTTGTTAGCATCCCTTTGCCTACTATTTCTCTTAGTTTTGTTTTTATATTTTTAATGGATGATGATGATGATGATGATTTGGGGTATTTATTGTTTAAGCTTTGTTATTTGCTGCCCAGAGTTACATGTTTTGTGAGATGGATGGCTATATCAATTGGCTAGGATAAATAGTCACCTTGTAGGGGGAGATGGGCAGCATAAAAATTTAAACAATCTACAGAGGCTAAGCATTCCATACAAACACATGATGCCCAGATTCATTCATTCTATTCACGGCATATTCACATCTGATACAATTGCACAGCTTCATATATCTTTAGTGAAGTATGCATACTGAATCCTGTTTTTTATATACATCTCTGTTCCCTTGATTAGAGGAAAGTACTTATTCGGTCAAAGGGGCAAGGCAGAAGTACAACTCTCTTGTCATTCACTTAGTTAAAGCAATTTTACTTTGCTTTTACTTTTATGTGGTTCTAAAATGTGAAATGGGCTGAGAAGTGATTTTGTGTTTGCAAGCCAAAATGAAGTAATAATATATGTATGTTTTATTACTACACACACTGAATTTCAGATATGGTACAGAATACACATTCAGACAAAGACCTGATTCAGTTATGAAACTGGCTGACAATATGGTTTGTTTGTAACTTAATCTCCTACTCAAACCCAGCCACATGTGCTTTGTTCGGTGTAAAACATGTCTTAGTCATTGCATAAATTCATCTCAGTGTGAACACACACATTACACAGAGTAATGGCTTAACCATGGTCTACTGAAGGAATCACAAATGGTTTGGGTGATGTTCTGACCTAGGCTTCACAAAATCACGAAACAGACTCCTTGTCCCGAAAAAACCCCTTTTTATTTGGCTAATGTGAATTCCTAGCATTCACATACAGAAAAGTCCCAGCAATAAGCCTTTCAAGGGTGAATTGCAACAACAGACCTTATCAGTCCTTGAATAGTTGCCAGGCCAATAGCTTCCAGGTGCAACGCTGTACAATGAAATACTTGGCAAGGAGTCTCTGTGAGCAGGGGTGGGTTCTACTTACCTTCCCTACCGGTTCGCATCGCGTTGGAAGTGCGTCACATCATGCAAATGACCCTCTGCGCATGCACAGAAGCCTCTACGCATGTGCAGAGAGTTCTTTGCAAGCAGCTTTCAAGGAGCGGCGACCGGAGAACCGGTTCAGGGGCGTGGCCAGCTGGCCATCGCTGCCAGTTCGGCGAGCGGGAGGAAATTTCCGCTACCGGTACTGGAGAACCAGTCCGAACCGGCAGCAACCCACCACTGTCTGTGAGGCAATAACTCAGATAAGCAAATCTTCACACTAATAAACGAACTAATTGTCTCCTGCAAACACCACTTCCCTTTCGCTATTTATTTCCTATGGGAGGGGCCATTAGACGTCCTCTTGTGCCTTTACTCCCGAGTCGACCTCTGTTCCTTGTTTCCTTCTCCTGACAGCTCGGTGCATGTGCACATCGGGAACAGGCTCCAGCTGTTCTTCTGCCCCACTAATCTCCGACTCCGAAGGTAGTTGATAACTGTCGGACGGCCCTGGCCCCATCTCTGCCTCCGACGCAGAGTACTCATCAGAGCCTTCCCCATACTTCAGGACTGGCCCATGTTCCTCCCCAACCTCCTCACTGTCCGAGTCTGCCGCCACCTCCGCTGACCGCTAACAGGCCACAACAGGTGACACAATATGCAAAGTCAAAACCAAACAAACAATTTAGCAAGATATGTTAATAAGATCCTGTGCTCTACAATGTGGACAGCTAATAGATCTCTGGAGGATTTACACAGATCAGCAAGAATTTCTGACTCATTACTTAATCAGCAGCTAGGTAGCCCCCACAATCTTTCCACTTAAATTGTGTATTACTGCTGAAATGAATGAAAGGTGGAGGCAGAGAAAAGTAATTATGCATGTGTGGAAGGAGAGATATGCATTTCCTTCAATGTCATTATTTATTGGTTAATGGATGTTAATGTTCCAGTTAAAAAAACAAATTGGATCCACAGATGCCTACCCCACTATTCTTCTAGAAAATTCATAGAATATTGATAACCCAAAGATTTGTAGTTTAGGATGACAGTAATGATCATAATGACAGCAACAAATGTTTTGCTCTGAATCTGATTTTCTCATATGTAAGAGAGTGATTTCTAATGTTTTGTTCATCTGTTTAACAAAAAAGCATAAATTTCAGTAACAGAACTCTGAAAAATTCATTGTTTAAAAATGGTGATTATTCATTTAAAAAAGAAGGTGCAAGTATATAAATGAAAAACCTATCAATTTTTTGAAAAACATTTTAATTAGTGATTTAATTATCATAAACTTACAAAATACTGCAACCAAATTTACATTACTTATTTACATTTGTCTGAAGAAACATGATACACCGAAAACATGAATTTTACACACAAGTCTCAGACTTATGAACTGAATCTTTTTTTTTTTTTTTGAAGCTGGTCTTTCAACAATTAAATGAAGGAGGTTCTTGGTTTCAGCTTTTTCTGCTCTGCTTTATCTTCAAAAAAACAGACAGATAAACTAGTGTGACTAAAACAAATCTTAAGCATGGAAGATCTATTGCTTTGGATGTTTCTTTTTGGCTTAATGGGTTAATGTAGTTTTTCTAATCTCCCCTACACCCCAGCCAATATACAGATGAAAGCATCCCTTTTGCTTCTTCAGACACAGATTGCTAAAATTCAGACAAAGGCTAAAGAATGAGTCAAATCTCATCTCCTTTAGGATCTGCTGAGGCCACAAAAGGGATGCTAGCAGGTTGCAGGTAGTTCCTAGGCTGCACATTTTGCATGCCAGCACAAGAAACAGCCACACAATTTCACGTCTGATTTCTGATCCCCTCTATTTGTCATTCCTGTAAGACTTCCAGATTGCTATTAGCTCCAGAGATAATAGCTCCAATCTAACTTTGACATATTGTGTAAATGAGACCTCATTTTCAAATATTGGGGACTGTACTTTGGTTCCATTATCAACACGTTTCTCCCTGACAATCTAAACTATGGGGTAGAAAGCAAAGGACTTTCTTTATATAATAATTAGAATAAATATTTTTCTCATTTAATTTTATAACAATGCATTTTAGAAATGTATACTATTTACCTTATAGGAAATCTTTTATCAAAACTCTAAACTCAACTATGACTGCCAGATGTCTAAACTGCATTATCCATGTAATACAGTTTATATATAATTTATAATTAGGGTTCATAATTTCTTCCACATTTATTTTCTCCAAGAAAAAAAACCTGGCAATTGCAATTGCTCCCTTAAAAATCCATAGGATGTATTTATTTGGGAATAATTTATTACCCACCTCATCAAAATTTCCCGTGGTTTTACATAGGTTCTGGTATGCCTTTCATTTTGGTAGCAATGTGGGGGTTGGTAATCTTGTTTCTTATTACGTAAGTTGAAATATATGAGTGGGTAGGAATCTGTGGCCCTTTAGATGTTTTCAGACTCCAATTTCAATCCACCAGCATGGCTAATTGTTAGATATGATGTAGTCCAACAACACCTATGGAGTCACAGGTTCCCAACTTTGGTATGTATCATACTGCTACTATCCTTTGGTTTTCATGAGAAACATACACATATATAATTAATAACAAATACGATAACCATAAAGAGATGAGCACAAATTATAAGCATTCCCATAACACTGATCTAGTGGCTTCAAGAGGACAGTTAGCCTTTAAGGCATGATAAACAGCAGCAAAGGACTGTCCGGCAAGGATGTTTTCTCCGGTATTCAAGTGCTTTCCTCACTTCATCTTTAGCTTCCCCAACATATTCTTGGACATTCTGCATGTTGAACGCAATGACATCAAAGGTGTCAGCCTGCTCTTCCACCAGCAATGCCACCTGTAGGAAAAGTTCATGGACCTCTTTGATTCGAGATTCAAGCTTCATCAGCTCTTTGTGCCGGGTTTCTATCTCATTCAAGGCAGAGCGAGCTCCTTTTGTGTCAGATAGCAGGTTCTCAGAGAATACATCCCATCGGCCTTGCTCAATTATGTCCTCTATCTGGTTTCCAGACACTTCTTTGCCCATGATTTCCAGCTGCCGCTGAATCCTAATTTTGCAATTGTCTCGCTCTTTCATCTCAGTTGCATTGTAATTAAACATGGCTTCTTGAAAAGCATGCATGAGATCAACATAATGGTCCTTGCACACACGAGTTACAATCGCATTTTCACCATATTCTATTTCTGCATCTTCCCTCAGATCTCTCAGAACCTGAAGTTTTCTGTGGATCTCTTCCCCACGGGCCTTAATGTCCTTTGCTATGGTGTTTGTGTCTCGCTTTATGCTACTGAAACGACGCATTGATGTCAGGAAGCGACTGTTTTGTTTGCCCAAGCGTCTCACATCTTCCTTCAGACGGTGATTGTTTGTTCGAATCTCTTGAATGTTTTTGTAAAGATTTGCTATGGCATGGTCAGTTTCAAAAAGAAGCATTTCATGAGGTCTTTGGAAGTCATCCTCAGCATCTCCAGTATGTTGACTGTACAGCCTAGATAATTCATAAAACTCCAAGAGTCTGTCTCTCATTTTTGTCCTAGGAAGAAAAAGCAAATAAGTAAATCAGATAGCAGTGATGAAGACAGATTTCTTTTAATTACCATATATGAATTGAAGTTTGATATACCACATATTTCCATATTAATCAGAAATATTCCATATTAATCAGAAAAATACTATCTATCAGAAAGACACTAACTTTCTGATTAATTACTGAATTTCATTAAGCCCTTTGTCCTATTGATAAATCAGAATATTTTTAGATCCCCTTTGTAGAAGTGGGAAATTTTTAACTCAACCTTTCCCATTCTGAGGCCCTCCAAGTATTAATTTAGTATTCTTACTGAATAACTATTCACAGGTATACGTAGAGGATACTAGTCTGAGAAATAATGTAAATCACAGAAATGTACATTGCTATTCAAATAGAAAACAAAACTGATGTATATCGAAACCAAGAGGTTTTCTGTACATTAATACTGTACAAAAGCAGAATTTCCCACATGAAATTTAAAGCAAAAACCTGGGGAAAATCTTATTGATATTGGGGTTATTTTAAGAAGATTCTCCAGGAGATATTTTTGCTATTTGTGCAGTTTCGCTTCTAACTACTTCAAAAGAGCTGATCTCATAAACTTGTCTACTTACTGTTTTATGTCCACTTTTGAAAAGTCAGTCAAATATTTAAGATATTACTCCTTACTTATCATCCAAGGCCTTCCACTATTTCATTTATTCATTAAACTTTTATTCATCTGAAGATTTCAGAGGGATTACAGCTCTGAAAAATAGGCTGGGCTGAGAGAATAATGAATGGATTGATTTAAACTCTGGGCTGGGCTTCAGATTCTGTCTTACCTTAGTACTACATTCAGTCCACTACAATAGACTGCTTCTCTTGGACACCAAGTGGCAGCTGGAAAATAAATACTTCCATCTGGTCAGAGTTTGAGTTTATAAAGATAATAGACACAAGCTCAAACCTCTTAGACATGAACCCATAACCCAGAATTAATATATTAAGAGGCCATTAAATATGCTAATGATTTACTGAAGAGATTCCCACACTTTTCAGCTCATTGACCCCTTCATGAAGTTCCACATTGTTCATTGAACCCCATGCTACTTTAAGTAATAGTACTATGAGTAATAATGACTTTGAATAGTCACATTGACCATTGGAAGTCAATATTGATCACTTTGGGGACCCCTATTTTACCGGGATTGTCATGCTGGTCAATCAGTCGAACATCATCCATGGGGTGGGGGGCATAGATGAATTAAAATGTCAAAGATGCAAATATCTTCCATTAACCATTTTAAATATTATCAGCTGAACTGATACTTGACCAGAGTAAATTATTCCATGAAGCTTTATATTTTTTTGCACTTGAGTCAGAAGCCCCGAGGCACATCCGGGTTGAAAGGATTAGCCACCTTTGCCCTGGGGATGCCCAGTTGGGGCTCCTTTCATATTCCCAGCAGGAGCTAGAGTGAAAGATGAGAGCTCAACCCCACCCTTCGGCCTCTCTCTCGGGTCTCGGGGTCTCGAACGTGGGCTTGCTAACCTCCTGCCCAGCATCCTAACCACTTGTGGCACCACACTCTTGTATGAAACTATCATACTGACTAAATTTGAACTATTTTATCTGCTGCTGAGTTGCAGCATAAATCCCTCCTTAGCATAACTTTTCCTTAAAAACTCAGCTTTTATTTAGTAATCTTATATACTAATTTTTATTTCTGTTTTTAAACATTGAAGTGCTTGATAACTAGAGAGCAGATGCAGCACCGTAAATTAATCGCATCTACAGACTCATTAAACATTGTAGTAGTTAATAAATTCACAATTTCACAATAAAACTTTACTAATTAGATTATTTCAAATTTACTATTTCAGTAAAATGACTGTTTTAAAAATATTTATCCAACATTTGGCTTCTCAGTAAACATCCTTTTTTGGTCAACCAAATACCCACCACTAATGTTTCATAAGAAAATGCCTTTAAAGTAAAACCTTGTAATAACAGCAGGGTGGAATTTGAGATTCATATAGATAGAATACAAGAGGATCTAGGTATCCACAAATAAACTGTAAGGTTACGTCAAGTTGAGAGTGATGCTTCCATCTTTCCAGTCAAACTGCATTCCTTACTCTTACCACACTTTTCATGCTACCTCTACATTTGACATGTTACTCAAGAAATCTATGTCCTTCCACTCAGTATTCACAGCGTAACATGTTTCTTATTCTTTTGAAACAAGAATCAAGACATGTGCACTACTTTGAAAATGATCACTGTTGCAATAACAAGCAGGAAATTTGGCATTGCAAGGCATTACAAATATACCTGCACTGGTGAAATTTCAAGTACTAAATACAGTTCAGAAGACCACCATTTAAGAAGGATTCAGACAAACTGGAACTACTTCACAGAAGGGCAACCAGGATGATTCAGGAGCTAGTAATTAAATCCTGTGGGGGGAAAAAAAGAATAAAAGCATTTCCAATGTTTAGCACAGAAGCTGAGGAGGATATGATAGTACTTTTCAAATACCTGAATATTGTATGAGGCCAAGACATATTCCCAAACGAAAACCTTGCCCCAAGTGAGTGAAACTTGGGGGGGGGTAGTTTTAGGTTAGGGTTGATTGTTGTTGTTGTTGTTTTGTTTTTTGGGGGGGGGAATTATAAATGTGCTATAAAATGAGTGCCTGAAGATTTCCTGTAATTTAAAGCAGCCATTCCATCTCTTAAAATTCCTGATATTCCCCCTCAAAAATGTATCCTAATTCTGCCCAATTTTGAAATGAATCCTTTGACATGAGATATTAAGCTTGGTGTCAAGCTGAGTCAAGTTGCACACTCACTGTATCTTAGCCAGTCCTTTTAGCCAGTTCTGCCAACAGGTGGAAGTAGATGGAACACTTTGTCCAGCTTTAGTTATGGGAGTGATTTTAACAATATCACTGTTTTATTGGGTTGTCAATGTTTTAATACGATTGCCCACTCAGGATTAAAATTGGGGGAGAAGAGAAATAGCAAAAGCATTTCCAATGTTTAGAACTGAAGCTGAGGAGGATATGATAGTACTTTTTAAATACCTGAATATTGTATGAGGCCAAGACATGTTCCCAAGCATTCCAGATGATAGGGCAGAAAATCAGATTTAAATTACAGGAAGCAGATGCCAAGAGATTATTAGCAAAGCCTCCCTAATATAAAAGCAACTGAAAAGGTTGACCCAGAGAGACACCGTTGGTTCCTTTCATTGGATGTGTTCAAAAGAAGGTTAGACAACTATTTGCCAGGAATACTAGTTGGAATCCAGCACTAAGCTTAAGATTTTCAACAAGACTCAATGGTGTAAACCTTGGCAACTTTAAGATGTATGGACTGATTCTCAGGGTTCCATACATTTTAAAGTTGCTTATGTTGAGAAATGCTGGTTTACACAACTCCCCTTCTAGCTCTATGGGGCTATAATTCTGTAGACCCGTGATGGCGAACCTATGGCACGCATGCCAGCAGTGGCACGCAGAGCCATCTCTCCAGACACGCCAGCCATCGCCAGTTGCTCTTCCGGGTTCCTACGCTGGTTTTCCCGTGCACGGGAGTGCCAGAAACTGGAAGAGCACTCCCTGGCGCACATGTGCGTGCTTGGAAGCTGAGCTTCCAGTTTCTGCTGTGCACATGCGTGTCGGCCAGCTGGTCTTCGCACATGCATGTGTGCCAGAAACTGGAAGACCAGGTGACCGGCGCGCATGTGCACGCCGGAAACCAGAAGCTCAGTTTCCTGGTGTGTGCATGCGCATCATGGAACTGCTCTTCTGGTTTCCGGCGCTCCCACACGTGTGCGCCGGGGAGCTGCTCTTCTGGTTTCCGATGCTCCCCCGTGTGCCCGCGCGCGCTCCCGTTTTGGCACTCGGTGCCAAAAAGGTTCTCCAACACTGCTGTAGACAGTTTCTGTCTACAACTATGAAGACTGAAGTCAAGGATTTTCTAATAAAATCAAAATAAAACAACCTACTTTCTAACAAACAATTTGGTTTCAGAAAAAAATTATTCTGTAATCTGCAACTCCTACACTGCAAAAACATATGGACTACACAACTCGATCAGGGTAAAGCAATAGACGCAATTTACATAGAATTTTGTAAAGCCTTTGATTCAGTGGTACATGACAAACTACTTCTGAAACTAAAATCTTATGGCATCTCTGGACCCCTACATGATTGGATAACTGCGTTCCTGTCAAACAGACAACAAGTGGTTAAAATAGAGAGTTCTCTATCAAATCCTGTACCTGTCAATAGTGGTGTCCCTCAAGGCAGCGTTCTAGGACCAACACTCTTCATACTTTACATAAATGACCTTTGTGATCACATTATAAGCAACTGCGTTCTCTTCGCCGACGATGTCAAACTATTTGACACAACAGACAATGCTACTACCCTTCAGAAAGACCTTGACTATGTAT
>QLTV01002469.1:1513181-1531524 GCA_003457575.1 Thermophis baileyi
TAAAAACGAGAACTTGATTTTCGATTTACTGCTATTCTGCAGCAAGAATAGATTGCCTGTATTTCTCAGGAAGGATCTGACTATATAGGAACTGTGTCTTTTTGTGTCCTTTTAATTAATCCTCTTTCCTGGATGAATTAGTTCTCCTTTTGAAGTTCAATATGACTGAACTAGATTTGAGCCATTTCCCACCCATACAGGTTATTCTATAGTTAGCACTTGGCAATTGTATAAACACTAGCTTCCATAGAGTAAGAATTATTTTTACTTACTAATAATGCTTAATGAGATGTAACAGTAAGTAGTTTGTGCGGATAATATGACCCATTAATTCAGAAAGTATGTTCATATCAGTGCATTTAATTGTAAATTCAAAGTGTTCACATGGATCTGCACCAATTAAAATTAATAAAGAAACCAGTACTAGAATAGTTTAGTTTAGTATTACCGGTAGTGATAGTGTTCCCTCCCAATTTTCATTTCCCTTGGATGATCAATACAGCTTTTGTTGTTTTTTAACAAAATACTTTGATTTGTACAGGTGGTCTAGAATACAAACATACTGTGGTCAGATTGTATACAAATGAGTTGGTCATACAAATAGAACCTTGACATTTCATGTCTAAACCAGACAATGTTACATGATTGTATTATCATAAACATGATCACCAAACTTTTGCAGTCCAATATGCACTTAAATTTTTTAAACACTTGTCTTCTCTTCCTCACCTGCTGTCATGCTATTTTTTTTAAAATGAAACTAGTACAAAGCTAGTACCGGAATTAGAGACTTTTAACACCCAATTCTCAATGAAATACCGTAGTGCTCCAGTCCAAAAGACAATTAGCATTTGGCCCTCAATAACCAGTATTTGTCCCATACTCCAGAAATAACCTATATATAATAAGAATTCTTGCAGTACCTGTTTTACAGGCCTAACAAAACAAGTATTTTTTACCCTGGTCAAAACAGAGTTATTCAGTGAAGAAAAGGAATATAACAAAACAGGAGTACATTTTCTATCATCTGAATTTTGAAATAAATGTTATATGAACTCAAACAATTAAATTATTTCTCAAGTTAAACTGTCCTTGATTAAACAGAAATAATTCATGCAGTTTTCAGAGCTTCTAGGGTCCAATTACTAAACCATTCATTGAGCTTGTAAATAGGTGTGGCAGATTGAAGTCTTTTCTCATCATCTTCCATTATGAGGTAGCATTGAAGAATGTATTAATATTGAAACTGTTATGGTAAAATATTTTGAGTAAGAACAAGATATTTTTAAAAAGGTGTATGTGTGCACAGGTTTGTTTACCAGAGTGAAAAAAGATATTACAACTCAGCATTCTACCATCCAAGAACACAAATTTATTTATTTATTTAAATTTTTATAGGCTCCCATCTCAATCAATGATTCTGAGTGGCTTGTAATTCAAAAATATATACTAGAATTAAAACAATAAAAACATTTTAACAGTAAAAAAACTATAAAAAACCATCCAAAATAAATATACTATAAAATTAGCTCAAAGGGGCCCACTTGTAGTGCAGAAACTATACAACACGGTTCTGATAGATCTTTTCTGATTCTCAAGGCACAGAAACCATGCACACATGTATTACTGTAACTTCTGTGCAAAGTAGGAAACTATGACATCCAGCGGCTATTCTTTTTAACTACAGAGACAGACATGCTTGTAATCCAAGCAACATTTCAAAACTTTTTTAAAATATAGTAGTTGTTAAGTGTATGAAGGAAATCAGAATAGTTATCTGTCCCCATCGTTTGCTCTGATGAAAGTTTTGTAAAGTTTTGCTTTTATGGGTCGGCTCCTGTATCAAAACAAAAGGATAGGAAGGATCTCCTACAAACAGAATAGCCTTACAACCAAATTCTTATTATTTGGCTGTAGACAGCTAACAGTAAACACTTGGCACATGCTCAGAGATTCTTTCTTAAATTACTGCTTCAAATCTTTCATACAAACGCTGGTGAAAACACTTGGCTAGTCTGAGAAATGAAGACCTGGCTTGCACAAGAGTGATTTGGGATTAGCTAATGGATAAACACATTCAATAGTAAGAATGAAGAGACAGTAATTCTCTTTGAGGGATTATTTAAAGCAGCCATCCAACTTAATCTAGAGATAATATTAAGAGTTTCTAACTTCCCATAAGGGAAGTTATCTGGAACACTAAGCAAAATTCCGCCTGTTTAATTTCTGCCTAGAAGACTATTCCGAAATTCCTGTCCCGTAAACTAGAAAGTCATTTTAAAAATGCCAGAGGGTGGCAGAGCTAGAGCATTTCGTAGCGCTGCCGAGAAAACTACTACAGTAGATGCTAAAGGCGGGTCTCCTGCTTCGGCAGGGGGTTGGACTAGATGACCTACAAGATCCCTTCCAACTCTGTTATTCTATTCGTCGTCTTCTTCAACGTCACATGACAATTCCTCTCCAAAGACTCCAACCCCCAAGATGCACTTCGACTGTCCTTTTTATTTATTTATTGACGTTTTAAAATTAAAAAGGAAACCGGCCCTTCCATTCGTTTACAAAGAAGGCGGGAATAACCATTACTGAGCTTCTTAGGCTCTAAAGCCCGCCCCTTCCCACCTCGCGAAAATTATGATCGTAACCATCGAAGGATGGCTAGAGAGGAACATTGGCCGCAAGGCGACCTGCGGATGGTAAAGTCGGAAGCGGAAGCGGAAGTGGCGTGGTCGGGCCGCCTTTTTCCTTCAGGTTCCATTTTCTGAGGACCGTTGGCGCGCGCCGGGGCCTGTTTCGAGGTGGCGTCCTAACCTCCCTTCGCATCATGACGGACCGTTACACGATTCACAGCCAGTTGGAGCATCTGCAGTCCAAGTACATCGGGACCGGCCATGCCGACACCACCAAGTGGGAGTGGCTCGTGAACCAGCACCGGGACTCCTATTGCTCCTACATGGGCCATTTCGATCTGCTCAACTACTTTGCCATCGCCGAGGACGAAAGCAAAGCCCGCGTCCGCTTCAACCTCATGGAGAAGATGCTGCAGCCCTGCGGGCCGCCCGCCGACAAGCCCGACGAGTCTTAAGCTTTGCAGCTGTGCAGCCCACCCCGAGCGAGGAAGGATGGATGAGGGAGCTCAGCCTTGCCGACCCTGCGGAATCCTTGCCCCCCCCCCCCCCCGGGGAACCATTGGGTTCTGCACCGCCTCTTTCCAAACACCCGTGACTGCTTGTGGACTTGCGCGGTTAAATTGATCCCGACGTGTTTCGTACACCCTACATGGCGGGGAGGGCATTTTCTGAACTTTTGCCCTCTGTAGCCTGTGGGGACTTGGGACGGAGCAGAGCGGGGCCCGATGGTTTCACGCAGACAGGCACTGGGGTGGCTTGCTTTGAAGACTTGCAAATGCATCTCCCCCCCCCCCTTTCATTTTCCACTTTGGAGTGTTTGGGAGGCATTTTCACAATTCGGTTTAATAAAAGATTATGCTTTTTTTAAAGAAAAAAATGTGTGGGTAATCAATTGAAATAGCAAACTAACGAGCCCCTGACAGATGGGATAGTATTAATGCATCTCCAAAATCATCTCAATTTGTACCTTGTGGCTATGCAGCCCTTGAGCAATCTCTGGTTAAAAAAATATGTGTAATTGGTCATTTGTATGATGGTTTCTGTACAAAGATCCCTACGCTTGGTCATCCTACTTTAAATTAGTTTTAATGACAAAGCCAAAGGTTTATATTTGTTAACCAGTGTATTGATTAATAATGTAAAACTCTTCTGCATGACGTATTTTGTGATACCTAACTGGGTGGCGCTGCCCCAGATAAAACCAGTACAAAATTTGGGGGGCCTCCTGGATTCTGGGCTTCTGCTCAATGAGAAAGTAGGTAGCTGTGGTCAGGAGGGCTTTTGAACAGATCTATTTGGTGTGCGAATGATGTCCTTTCCTGATGAGCAGGCCATTCACACAGTCTCCCTTAGTCACTTTCCATTTGCACTATTGTAATATTCTCTACAAGAGCCCGTTTAGTGTAGTTGTTAAAGCAACGGGCAACTGGGCGACTAGGAGTTCTAGTCTTAAGCTTAAAGGTAGCAGGGTGACTTTGGGCGAGTCAATCCCAGACCTTAGAAGAAAGCAATTAAAAACCCACTTTGGAAAAATTTTGCAAAAGAAATTGCAGGAACCAGTCTTCGCAATCACCAGAAATTAAGACTGATTCAAAGGCAGCACACCAAAATGCTCTACATGGGACTACTCTTGAAGATTTCTCTGAAGCTAACAGCCAAAATGCAGAGTGAATACATAAAACTGCTGCTCTGTTAAAGGCACTGGCTAGCTAGTGGGCTTCTGGTTGCAATTCATGGGTGTTAGCTGTTTATGTTAGTTACTTATAAAGCTCTTATCAACTCAGTGCCTAGTTAGCTACAGGAATGTTTTTCTCCTATGGTTACTGCCTAAGATTTGAAAGAATTGGCAACTTTCTGTTCCCAGCTATAAAACACCTTGTGATACCCAGAAGACATTTCTTGGTTGCTGTCCTGTCCTGTGGAACAACATGTCCACTGAGTTCTTTGTGGCCCAACACTTTGAGGCGTCCATAAAAACCTGGCTCTTGCAGGAGGATAGACTGGTCTGTAATATGATGAAAAATATATTTGTGGTGTTATTCTTCCCAGTAAGTCCTATGTATAGTATTTGGTGATACCGTTTCATTGTTTTTAGTTGTTATTTACTGGACATTTTAGTCCTATTGTGTAAAATCTCTAGAGTCACTTTTTGATTAAGGCAGCATAGGAGTTGACCAAAGGAAAAAATAGAAAACATAGGCCATAAATCTGGAAACATTCTTACTTACATAAGATTATCACCTGTAAAAACTGGAATATGACCATGCTAGTTTTATTATCACACTTCAATCCATCATACAAGTTTTAAGAGAGATGGGAGGCTGAATGTATGTAAACTGGTTTGCTGAGCTCTTCTAATTCAGGTGCTGTAAAAAGTAAAGGCTGCTATTCAGAAGTTTGGTGGGCATGTTCTCCTCATCTTCTTCCCTGAGTTGGAGCCCTAAGAGCAGGCAAGCATTAATTTAGGTAGTCTGAAATAAAGCAGATGATAACACAACAGCCTGATGCACTAGCCAATTTGAGAAAGTGCAGTATGATTTCACATATCTTTAGTATGCTTTCACAGTTTGTTACTGGACATATTTGTTCTAATATTACATGGCATCTTTGGAAGATAGAAGAACAAGTAGCACAGGAGAAAAGGGAATATGGACAAAAGTTGGTTTAAGAGGATGAGGGAAATAAATTAGTTATGTACAGGATGAAAAGAGTGGAAAAAACTGGGAAATAAGGTGCTATTGATGGTTCCAGTTTGATGTAGCGGTGAAAATGCTGACCTAGAAACCAGGAGACTGAGTCCTAGTCCTGCCTTGAGCATGAAAGCTGGCTGAGAGAACGAGCCAGTCGTTGTCTCATCCCAACACTCCTCACAGGGGTTATTGTTGTGTGGAAGAAGTAGTAGGCATGTTTGCCACCTTGGGTTATTTATAAAAAAAAAAGGTGGAGTATAAATAAACTGACCAGGGAGGCTTAAGAATTCACAGGAAGTATCAGAATTTTGGAACAATTTTACAATATTTTATAACTGAAGCCTTTGATAAAGCTGTCAGTACGGTAGTTATGTTTAATGAAACTGATCTGTGGCTTGGTATTTCGAGTAAATCAAATGTATATAAATGAGAACAAGTCATGCAAATGGTATGTTTATTTATGTAAACATAAATATGAAAATGAAGTAAAACTTTGAGAAATAACTAGTATGTCATAGATGTGAAGCATACAGTAAATGCTACAGTTTTCCATTTCATAACTTATTTCTATGTAACAAAATTGTTATTTATGAGTGAAATGACAGCCTAGTCTTTTCTGGAAGGGTAAATAACCTGAAGAGTTGAATTTCATGACTCCTGGGTGATTTAAAGCTATGTTTCCCATGTATAATCCTGGTGTTTTACCTATTACGTTACTGTCTCCGATAAGCAAAATATAGGTACTCCTCAATGTATGACACAATTGTACCAGAATTTTCATTCCTAAACAAGGCAATTGTTAAGTGAGTCAGGGCCTTTTATGACCTTTTTTGCCATGTTTGTTAAATGAATCACGGCAGTTGTTAAGGGAATCATGCAGTGGTTAAGCGAATCTGGCTTCCTCCATTGATTTTGCTGGAAAAGTCACAAGTGACCCAAGGATGCTGCAACTATCATAAATACATATTGGTTGCCAAGTGCCTGAATTTCGATTACATGGCTGTGGAGATGCTATGATGGTTGTAAGTGCAAGGACCAGTTGTAAATCATTTTTTTTCAGTGCCATGTAACTTCCGAGTAGTCGCTAAATTAATGGTTCTAAATCAAGGATTACCTGTACTCCACTTATATGTTATGACCAGGGCAGAATCATGGGCCCAAATCCTCTCAGATCAATATGCTGGATTAGATTATAGCCTGTTAATCTACACAATGTATCTTACCCAGATTCTGTTCCAGAAGAAATAGGGGATATTTTTTTGTATACTGCTCCAGCTGAAATTTCAATACCATGTCCTTTAAAACAACAATATATCTGTAAAGAGCTCTGAAAAATATATCCTGAGAATGATCAGCAAATTCAAGCAATTTAAAGCACTGTTGATTCAAATTACAGACCTCAAGTATTAATTCGCCCATTTTACATTAAATGCTGTGGAATTTAACTGTAGCTCAGTAGTTGTTCATCCTAAATCCTCTTTTTGAACGTTACTCAGAGGTATGATTTGTGCTGTTTGTATGGTTTCACTTTAAAGTTAAGTCAGAGTAAGATTAATCAGCAAAAAGACCTTGAGCATCAATTTTAGCTCACCCAAATACTATATGCTAATACGAATGTCAGTGTAACTTGGAAAGTAAACAATGAGAACAGTTACCTCTCCAATTTATATTACTATACATGCTTGTGCTAGATTGTCCTAAAATTATTTATTCTTTCTTTTAAGCACCTTACGTTAATAAAAATTATACAATCAATCTTGTTTTTTAAAATAATAGTATAGAACAGCAAAAAACCTGCTGAAAACTATACATTAGACTAGATTATGTATTGTTCCATTGTATGTCAAATTAATATCACATAATTATAAATGACTGCAGTTGGCGTATCATTAGCTAAACTTGATTTTATAGTATAAGATTACTATAACAATCTTCTAGAGAAGTTTTTTTTTTTAAAAAAAAGAATTTCCGATAAATTCTGTATCGGGCATAAAATTCTACATATACAGCAGAAGGTTCCAATCTTGGCAACTTTAAGACCTGTGGACTTCAACTCCCAGAATTCCACAGGTTGAAGTCCACAGGTCTTAAAATTGCCAAGGTTAGACACTTCTGATATATAGTATCTGTGAATATGGCATTACTGGTAAAATATACCGGTAAGTGTTGCAGTTCTGATGGGATGGCTTTAAGCATTCAGTATTTCTAAACATTATTTCAGATGCGTTGCCTCCTACCTGTTACAGATTGGCCAGTATTTGCCCCTTGTAATCTATTCTGAAGTAGTGCCCCCACAGCATTTGTTAAAGTTGGTTCTTTTTTGGAGACTCCTTGTTTCCCCTAGAAAACAGTGTACATAACTAAACAGCATCACCACAGAGGCTCAGAGTGTAATATAATCATTTTTATATTTAAAAATATCTTCAAAGGAGCGAGAATAAAAGGAGATAAGACATTGATATTGATTAAGCAATTTTTAGATATTCCCAGTAAACTTCACTTGGAAGGGAAATTCCTATCTAAATATTTTTCCTAATTCACTACTGTCTACCACATAACTCTGATTCTCAGTTAACTGACCTTGTCATAACAAAAATCCATTGAAAATTCTTTGTAATTGTTCTTGAGCAAATAGACTGCAAGATTTTAAAACTTTTGCATCCCAACCCAACCAAAACCTAGAATACTTCGGGAGAAACTAATACCGGTAGTTCTATTCCTTGCTTGCTAAGTAGTAAAATAGAATATTACAATCTAGTGCGATTTTCAGTTAATTATATGAATGATAAATAGGCTAAAGGTTATAAAGGACAATTCTGTGAGTCTTGATAAACAGCAATATTTGCAGAAAACCATCAAACTCTTGCTTCCAAATAGAGCTTTAAAATCTCTTGTATTCTCAATTTTTTTATTCCAGCTCTACTCATAATCATGCTACTGGACAGAATAGCAATAGCGATAACACTTAGACTTAGATACAGCTTCATAATGTTTTACAGCACTCTAAGCAGTTAACGGAGTCAGCATATTGCCCCCAACAATCTGGGTCCTCATTTTATGAACCTTGGAAGGATGGAAGGCTGAGTCAACCTTGAGCTGGTCAGGATCAAACTCCTGGCAGTGGGTGGAGTCAGCCTGCAATATTGAGTTCTAACCACTGCGCCTCAATGGCTCATTAATAAACCACAGTTTATAGTATATTAATAAAAACATAATACTTGTTGCCAAGTAAGGCCAATTCTTTTCACTTACAACCTTTGGAAAAGTTAAAAAGTCTCACTAGAATGTGAGGTTCCAAACTTCTACAAATGATAGAACCCAAATTTCTTCTAAGATTTTCCTTTATTTTTTTATTTTTATTTTTATTTTTTTTTGCTTTGAGCTCAGCATGTAAACCATCTAATCCTCCTCTGGCCAGTGGAAGAACTGTTGTCTTCTCCCCAAAACATTCACTTTGAATACATTTGAGTATGGTTAGCTTTTTTTAAATTATGGCTTCTGAATATTTTATTCACATAATTGATCCACCATCTTTTTCTAAGTTTTGGAAAAGGTGACCATTAGGAATTCTAATTTAATATTCTAGTCCAAAGAAAGCTTTTATGTAATAAATGAAGAACAATTCTAAAACAATTAACTTAAAGGAAAAGTGAAGAACCATTACTGGAAAAGAAAAAAAAATGTAGTTTTGATCTGTTCCTTATTCCAAAGGATTACTTGTCAGTTCCTGAACCTGAAGTGAAAGCCACAACAATGACAGGATTTTGGTCAAAATTCTGCCATGTATGATGATCCTTCAAAAAAGGATGAGAGAAAAATGGTAGAAGCAAAGAGCTTGAATAGAGTCCAGTTACTTACTGAAGCTGGTTTGCCTCCCTTCTGGCCTGGGGCAAAAGATCGTCTGGCAGCTTGTTCTTTGCAAAAGTTGATGTGCCTTTCTGCCGCAGTCTGATTAAACCTTCTCATACAGTAAGGACACTGAATATAATCTGAATACAATAAAGCACCATGACTATCTCAAATGATACTTGGAGGATGACTGTATGAATGGCAACTTTATAGAAATGGAGCAAATGAATGAATGAATGATATTTCCATAGTTCTACTCTTAAGAATGCTATAGGAAGCTGTTGTTCCTCAAGCCCTAAGCAAGAAGAAAGAAAAGTCCTGCTCACAATAAATGTTTAGTAATTGTCAGAATTATACCAGCTTTTGACTCAAAGTTATCTACTTTCAGAGAAGACAGATTGCATAGACAAATATATTTGGTCATTTTAATCATATTCTCTTGAGTATTTATAACCTTTTCTTCTTTTTTAAATTACTTTGCTGGGAAACAGTAACTAAGTGGAAGAATATTTAGTGTAAAGAGCCACAGAGATGACCTTGGAGAAAAGGAGAAATGGTTACCAAAACAAAGGCATACATTAAGTCCAAGAAACAGAAAGCGTGAGAAAGAAATTCAGACAGACTGAATTCTAATTCATTGGGGTGTGAGAGGGAGGCAAGGGCAAACACACACTCCAGCTTTCAAGATTTTAATTATAACTATATCAATAAAGCCAAAAGTTTCCTGCCCTGCCTCAAAGGTTGACTGCTGTTTACCTAATATATTCCAGAATTTTTTCTTCAAAAACCTTCCAAATTATTTTTTAAACTCTTTCGAGTTTTGAGATTAGATAGAAACACTATTTGAAAATATGAGAGCCACTGCGCATTCACTGAAAGAATCACCATCTGCAGCCATTATATAGTAGGAAAAAATTAGGCTGAGAAACCTTTAGAGACTATTACTCTCTACAACCATGAGCAAGGGATCTGCTTTGGTTCTTCCAACAAACTTTTCTGTTTTTAAGCCAAGATGTAGTTTCAGTACAAGTAAATCACCTGGGTTAATGGAGGGAGGTGGTGGTGGTGGAAGAGGACGGCCTTCTTTCATGGCTCGAGTTGCAAGTTTAGCTGCTCTGATGGCCGAAATAAAATCTTCATGCTGTTGTCTCCAATTCGATTTTTTCTCCCGTCCATTCTGCAAAGGAATTAGATTTCCCTTTCGCCAATCAGAGCATATACCGGTATTAATTACAGGTGTTGTTTTGAAAAAACAATTGTAAGAGATTTTGTACAGATTATGAATAATAAAAGGATTCCAATGGCTATTATAAGAGGCAGCTTGAGTAGTGGTTAAGGCTTAAGCCATCTGGCTGGAAATGGGGATACTGCGAGTTTTAGTCCTGCCTTAGGCACAAAACCAGTTGGGTGACCCTGGGGCAGTCACACCCTCTCAGCCCTAGGAAGCAGGCAATAGCAAACCACTTCTGAAAATTTTGCCAAGAAAACTGCAGGGACTAGTCCAAGCAGTCTCCAGGAGTCAATACTGGCTTGAAGGTACAAAATATGTATATTATTATGATTAGCTGTTTAGGACAAACAGAATTTCCCAGGTTTGCTTTGTTGGAGGAGAGCCAATAGTCATTGGATGGGAATGATTAAGGTTTGGAAAAGGAGATTGCATGGGAGGTCTGAGAGAATAGGATAAATGGAAGGGAAGGTGAGAAGCAGCCCATTACATCACACCTTTTCTACAGGAACATAAATCAACGTACCTAACAAACACTCCCTCCATTTTTTTCCCTTCCACCACAAGCCTGAGAGATATACTGGGCTGAGGCGGAATGACTGACCCAAAGCCATTTATTTGCCGTGGCTGAGTATATGGATAAGGTGAGAAGCTAAATTCTTTCATCCAGGTGGAAGAACATGGTTGAATCCTGATAGCAGCTACCAGAGGTGGTATTCACTTACCTTCCCTACTGGTTCGCAAATGTGAGAGGGCTTGCTTGCTTGCTCGCACACGCCACCTCCGCACATGCACACATCCTCCCACGCATGCGCTTTACTCGCTCGTGCGCCTTCCGCACATGCGCCCTGCCTCAAAAATGTGGCTCAATAGGATGGCATTACGTCCGGGTCGCCGCTACCGGTTTTCCCGAACCGATCCGAACCGGCAGAATACCACCTCTGGCAGCTACCCTGTTTCCCCCAAAATAAGACATCCCCTGATAATAAGCCCAATCGGGCTTTTGAGTGCATGGCAATAAGGCCAAGCGCTTATTTCAGGGTTCAAAAAATTATTAGACAGGGTCTTATTTTCGGGGAAACACGGTACATGGATGAGGCAAAAATGGTGCACCCTTAAAGTTTACATTTCTAGGCCTGGAAATACAAATGTCACCTCTTTGCTAATGAGGGATGAGCCCCTAATGCTATTCCTGTTAACAGCATTTATTTCAAATGAATGTTGTTGGGAGGGCAGCAGAAGACAAATATTGTTTACTCCATTTTATATCAGATAACGAAAGGCTGGAATTCCAGGTATTAGCTAACTGTTGGTGATCAAGTAATAAGTGTTATGGGACCTTCCAAACCTCTATATTAGGACAGCCCCAGCCTACATAAAGAATCCAGACACCCCCTTCTCCAGCTCTATTGTAGCAAATCATCTCAATGGCAAGACTTTGGTACTCCTTACAACATATTGATGAAAACATGGCAATGGTCTTGACAGGTCTACCTTCACGGGTGGCTTCTTTTTCACTGTTGGGATGTCAGTTCCTTGCAGTCGTTGTTTCAAGGAATTGAACGGCTTGCGTTTCTTGTTGAAAATTTGTTTGCATATCGGATTGTGCCTTGTCTAAGGGAAAGGAAAAGTCATATAGTCACGTTCCTAAACTAGCGCAGTGTTATATTATTTTTGATTGTACTTCAAACTCTTCCCCACCCCCGGGGAAATTATGATCATTTCAACCTTTAGTATATTACAGTATCTTGATGCTTAATTGGGAATAATAATAATGTGCTTGTGTGTCACACAAAATTACAGGTTACTTATGTCTGCCCCAATTCATGGCATGTAATCACTGTTTTTGGTAGGCTAATTGGCCAATCTGTTTTGAGTCCAGTTTAACAGTTAGGCAGGATTGCGTTATCACAGAGAAAAACTGAGCCAGTGGCTATTTTTAATCTGTATGTATCAGGTTTATATCCCACTTCGTTTATCACTTAATTATAGGTGCCATGTGTGGTTAGTGACTCCAAATGTTCTGTTTAATTTTCTCTGAATTGTGATACAGATGCTGGGAAGACTTATAATCCATGACTTAGACCCCCCCTCAATTAAAATATTAAGGGCTTGGGTTTTCCCTTCCCTAATATGTAGTTACAGGTAGTCCTTGACGTACGACCACAATTGGGACCAGAATTTCTGTGGCTAAGCAAGACAGTCATTAAGTAAGCCGTGCTGGCTTTTATGAACTTTTTTTTTTTGCCATGATTGTTAAGTGAATCACTACAGCTGTTAAGTGAATCGTAAGATTTTGAATCCTGATTCTGAATCAATAAACATGAATTTCCAGAGTTGGGATATATCACCACTCTCACATTTAGTACAGAATTATACACTTTTATGAACAACTCTGTGCTTTACAAAGGCTTTTGTTTTGCTTGCATAAATCAGTACAATTGTCATCAATCTTCCTGCTAAACATCTTCCTGTTTTTATTTCACTTGTTTCTAAGATGTTCATTGAGTGAGTTTGATCAAAACAGGTATCGGTTCTTTTTCTTTTATCACTTAAATACATTCAGTACAAAATGCTCTTATTTTACCAGTGCTTCCAGTGCAAAATGCCTTCCACAGGTGTCGCAAAGAAACAAATTTGATGCACCAGCCTCTGTGTGGAACAGGAAAAATTACTATTTATCTCTAAAGTATAAGCAGTTTTCAAACATCTCTGCAAATATAGTCTTAAGCATCCTTCCTGAGTCTAAAGGAAATAGATTAATATGTAGTATCCAGAACTTATTTTATCTTCTATGAAGGAGTAACTGAATAGTATACCCTAGCTGAGTTAAAATAAAGTTCCAGTGTTCAATACATTTTATTTATTATTTATTTATTTATTTATTTATTTATTTATTTACAGCAAAGTATAAACATTAATACGCCCCTTAAAGACCTCTTAGGAATGGGGTGAAATCAGTACACACAGGATTGCCCATTCAGGCTGAATATAATGACTTAATACTGTTATGAATTGCATTGCAAGAACAGTCCATTTTACATTTCTTAGGTTATATATGTCTATAGCTTTAAAAATGAAAGATATCTTGAACCTTCTGCCTCCATTGAATTTCTTAATGTAACTTTGAGGCAGAGGATACAGTTTTAATGAAAAGCCTCAGAAGCTTAAGATAAAAACTGACAAAATCAATGGCATCATCTTGCATGGGCTATTTCAGGAATTTTCTTTCAACGTACAGATTTCTTTGAACACAGATACCTGAAAAAATAAAATATTGCAGCAAGTCATTTACATATGTATTGCTTTTAGGATTCTAAAGAAGCCGAACAAATGTTGCTTGAGATAGCTTGTTAGGAATAGGAGTCTACATGCTAAGTAGAGTAGGTATTTCTTTAAATTACACTAAATAAATATTCTGAAACAGTCACTCATTTATTTTTATCCCAAATTTTAATTCAATACTCTCAAGGTACAACAGTTTACAAAAATAAATAGTTTGTGGGGCTCTTTAAAAACTGTTTAGGAATCCATCTGAAATTATCAAAGTATGACAGAGCATACAAAAACGTAAGAGTTTATTTGGCTTTTGGCTTTGGCACTGTGGCTTATTCAAAAATTATCAGTTTCCTTGGCATCATTTGCAAACCTGGCTAATGTCAGGGCATTTATATTAGAGAATCATGGCTACACAGTCCTTGAGATATCTAGCTATCTATTCCCATTAAGTATGGTTAATCATCATAGTCCTGATCAAATATAGGGCATAGTACAGGAGTTAATTAAATATTCTTAATTGTGCACTTGTATTTTAATTCTTTACCATCTTTACATTATGCTGAACTTAAAATTATTTGAGGGGTCCTGGTGCCCTCTCAGCTTGGTTGTTTGCTTGCAGACATTTCATTACCCAAATTAGTATTATCAGTACTAGTGGCGTGTGGGATTTGTGGGATTCTGCAAGTAAACAACTAAGCTCAGAGAGCACCAAGGACCCCTCATTTCAACCCTGAGCTACATTCTCCTCTATCCTTATTCTATTCCTTTGGTATCCAAAAGCAAGACACAGTTAGACTTGTCCCTCTCCTAAGAAACCATCGGGGGGGGGGGGGGGGGCCATTTCAAAAAATGCTAGCAGGTATTTTTTTAACGCAGTTACATCACTGCATGGGATTTATCATAAGATAGTAATTGAATAAAGGCTACAGATACTTCTAAACACATCATGCAAAGATACGAGTTTGAAATACTTTTATATAAAAACATTGACAAATTGTTTCACTGCGATAGTTAACCAACGTTCAAAATAGCTAAGTTGTTGGGTACTTCATACCTGTGGCATATGCTGTGTTTTCAGAATCCAAACTCATTTCATAGCGCAGTGCTTTCAGGTTCTCTTTTAATATTTTTTTTAAGGGATACAGATGTACCTGATAGCTGACTTTCTGTTGTCTAGTTCCCTTGCTTGCAGGATTCCAAGTGAAATGTCATTGGCTGACCAATTAAACAATTATGACACAGACAGTTCACCCATCATGTAATGATGCACAGTATTATGTATTTTTGCTGCCTTACTTGTAAAATAATAAAGGGAGGATAGAAATTTAATAAATAAATAAATATGGAACTTTTAGCCAGTTTCAAAGCTGCTTTTAAAGACAGCTTTTTAAAGAGCGGTGCCAAAATGGATCCCATTAATATGAAATTTTACGGATTCCTGTAAAATCTTAAACTTAACTTCTGCCAAGCCCAGTAATTTTCCTCGAATCTCTCTCCTGTATACAGCAACCAAGAAATATAAAATAAAAATTCATCCTCCTAGCATTATTCCCACAGGTGCAGGATCCGCTTTTTGAATTAATGAATCAATTTTGTATATCAAACGTAGCATCCGGGTCCAACTGGGCAATTTTCATGTCTGCATTTCTTGTGTCTTGCCATCTTTGCTTCAGTTTCCATTGGGTGCTTGCCACCTGTGTTAAAATTGATGCAGGCAAAGGTGGAGGGAGGGGGGCTGCTCATAGGACATGGCCATACCACTGTAGGTGTTGCTCCTGCATTTTCTCAGGTATCGGCGTAATGTCCATTTGCTCCCGTACTGTGTCATTGCTGACATGGTCAAAAAGAGAAACACCTAACGACCAACAAAGCATGTGCATCTCCATGGCGTGTAAAGAGCACTCAATGAATTTGGTGATTGGTCAGCATTCAGTGCCATAAAAAGCTACTGGGCGTACCATTCTTTTAAAACATAAAAGTGGATTACTTTTATTATAATGAAAGGTGACAGATGAATTTGAAAAGGGGTTTTATTGTTGCTGTGAAAATAGAAATACATTACCCTGATTTTATTGTTGTGGTAACCAAAAAACTGTTTACATGTAAGTAAAAACACTGGTGGTTAGACATGTTTAAACAACACATTGTCATTATTTTTACACTTCTGGTGTGTTAAATCAAAAGTATCTTTTCCAGTTGGCAACCAGAAGGAACTGGCCATCGTCCTTAACAAGAAGCAGTTCTTCCATTATGACAGCTTGAGTCCTTGAAGATTCTGTTTCACGTTAAGCAGCTCTTTCTCTTGCCTTGTCTTCTCTTGCTTGAAGGCCGACTTGTTTGCTTTCTTTTCTATCCTGCGTTCCTAATGGGGAAATAATTTACAATATTAATGTATCGCTTCATGAAAGTGTTCTCAAAGCAATCAGCATTGCAGATACAATTTCAGCAATATCTGTTTCAGAACTCTTGGCAGAAGAGGCTTAATGCACTGAAAGGATGCCTAATTTTTCAGATGTTAATAATTCCCTTCATACTTTTTAAAAGAGGGCGCGTATCTTCAGTATTTCTTTTCATTGCAATAACAGTAAAACAAACAAACAAACAAAACCAGGAATTCCCCCCCCCACTCTGCATAGTGTGTGCCATTTAGAGATGATCTAATCAAATCGTAAACACCATTCCAAATCATTCTACCCATATCTGGCCTAAGAGGGCAATCCACCAGTCTTAGCATCTTATGTCTCCCTGCTTCTTCCTAAGGAAACATTTTCCACAAGAGACTAAGAGGAAAAAAACTCACTGAAAGGAACTAAGGGGGTAAAAACCTCCCCACAATGGACTATTAGGGAGACCAAAAGAAGGGGCAAGGTTTAGTTTGTTCCAGTTTTCTCTTACCGGTAGTCTGTTGTGAAGTGGGTCTCCCCTCCATAATTACTAAGTTACAGTGGAAGACATGGAATTTGCTAATTGACGTTGAGAAGTCTCATCCCTTTTGCTCTGGG
Organism: Thermophis baileyi; assembly: GCA_003457575.1. NCBI lineage: Eukaryota > Metazoa > Chordata > Lepidosauria > Squamata > Dipsadidae > Thermophis > Thermophis baileyi. The sequence goes on from QLTV01002469.1 coordinate 1,529,857, forward strand.
ATTCTGGGATATATTTTTTTAAACTAACAGGTTTTTCTACAGCTTTGGGCTAACCTTAAATATTTTCACTGAGTTCTCAATTACTGCTACTGAACCATGTAAAACAACAATTTGTATTTTACTCAGCTAGCCTTATATACACTTACACTTTTAAAAAACTCAGGACAATTTATGAAAAGCAAACAAACAAAATCAATAAGGGTAAAAAGCAACTGTCATCCCTTTCAAAAATACCCCCCCCCCAAAAAAACCCCTATAAAATCTGAGCTAAACTATGGAACAAGATTATTTCTACTGCCTTAAGTAGAGCAAACCCAAATCCTCAATGGACAATGGTATTCCATAATGTGAGAATTGCCATTGAGAAAGCATGCCTGCAGGTCCCCATACCTTCCACTTCACAAGAGCCATCTCTCTCTCTCAAAAAGAACATATAAGATAGCCTGAATCTGACAGGAAAGATGGTACTGTAAGTACACAAGTGGCAAGCCATGGAGACCTTTACTGATTAAAACCAGCCCCTTGAATTGGATTTGGAATTCAATTCAATTCCAAGGAAAGGGCCTGGGCCTCGTGGATTGGTGGGAGGCCTGTGCCCTGTCCCTGCCCCGCCCCACCCAGTGTTCCTTTTCCTCAGTGTTCCAGTTAATGACCCTCACATTCGCTTAATGATTGCTTTACTTGACGACCAAAATTCAGGGCCCAGTTGTGGTCGTAAGTGGAGGACTACCTGTAACTTAAAATGGTTTTTTTTTTTCAAATCTCCCTTTCTCTCTACCATTTAAGAAAAAAATGACTAATTTATTCATATGACCCTTTAATTTTACCTTACATCTGCCATAGCACAACTTCTAATTAGGCTCATGTCATTTCTTCATTCATTGGGATGGTTTTATAGTTGTCGAGTTCTACGTGTGTATGAAGCCACAATCTCGCTAAAGCTAAATTCAGTACCTAAATGAGAATCCTAAATAATCTATTTTGAGTTCCATCCTGTGGGAATAACATATACACTAAGCAACAGTCCAGTTATTTAATATATATTTGAGTTATGACATAACACTAATCCCCCTTGCTCCAGTCAATTAAAGATTAATACAGTTAATTAATTAAATACATTTATTTTAAAAAATTCAAATAAAACTTACTTTTCGCTCTTCTTTGATAGCTTGTTTCCTAGCTTTCCGATCCTCCTTACTCTCATCCTTAGAGCGTGGCTGTGTGGATATTCTTGGCAAATCAGAGTCATTAATCCTTTGCATCTGTTCAGTCTGTTTAGCTGTAGGTCCTCTCTGAGGCAAAATATCTAGTGGGATTCCTGTCTTCTTAGACACTTTAATTGATTTAAGCTATAAAAAATACATGGAACTAATGAATTTTTTAAAACAATGAGTTAACAAGGTCAATGAAGTGTGCAGAAGCCAAAATACTAAGCCAGGTAATAAACCTAACAAAATGTTTAGGTGCCATTTGGGGGGGGAATGGTACCTATGTTAATTCATGTTTGATATGTGAATTCCTTATACATACAGTATATATTTGTTCACTCATTCATTACTGTTCAGCACTTTGATTACAAGCTGGATCCAAGCTTAATCCTTCCTTCCTTCCTTCCTTCCTTCCTTCCTTCCTTCCTTCCTTCCTTCCTTCCTTCCTTCCTTCCTTCCT
>QLTV01002469.1:1531554-1552082 GCA_003457575.1 Thermophis baileyi
CTCCAAATCCTAACTTATATGTATCTAGATTCTGGAGGTGAGGACTACTAGGAAAGGGCTAACTTTCCAAGAGAAGACCACAAACTCTACATTATTTCTACAGTATGTTATTCCTCACCCCCCCCCCCGTCTCTGTCTCTCTGTCTCTCTTTCTCTCTCTCTCTCTCTCTCACACACACACACACACACACTCCTATACGGCTGCTCAACTCACACAAAATAATTTTGGATGGTGTACAACAATTGAATAAAACAGCAAATGGATAAAAACAATCATTATAAAAGGATAAAAAGAAATAATTAAAATATTATCAAAACATTTTAAAATATACAAACCCCATGGAGATAGCAAGAATATCAATCACAATGGAGCCAACTAAAATTGTCTCCAGTTCCCCAAAACCCCAAGGCCCGATGACATAACTAGGTCTTGGAAGATTTACTAAACAAATAGCAGGGAAGGAATGAACCTAACTTGGGGGGGGGAGCGGGGGGGGGGGGAAGAAGAGAATGTTCTACAAGGAGAATGTCCTGGCAGAGAAGGCCTGCCTCCTGGGACCCATCTAATGCAAATCCCTGGCTGATGGAAACCATAACACGTCTTCCCTGTGAGATCTAAAGGGAAGTCAATTTGTGACTTTTTTTTTTTTTGCCAGTTTCTGGCATTTATTTCCAGTTTCCAGCAAAATTTGGGGGACAATGGATTCCCTTAACTGTCATAAAAAAGTTTGTATCTTTGAATCCAGTCACATGATATTTCAGTATACCAATGACTTACAACCATAATTGTGGGCTCAATTATGGTGGTAAGTCAAGGACTACCTATATTTGAAATTAAAAATCCTCTTAGTCAAATTTTTGAATGTACCTCTAATAGTTCTTTGGATCCCATTCATTGAAATAATAAGTCTTTAAAGTGTAATGGAAACTTCCACTCACCTTTTTTGGCACCTCAATAAGTTTTGGATGATTGTATAAGTTTGAATAAGTACCTTAAAGAGAAGACATAATATGAAAGGTTAACTTATTAAGAAACTATTTTTCTCCTGAACTTTTGATTTGAAATGTTATTAATAAAAAAATTTAAACCTCAAAATATCTATGGAGGTCTTTGAGGCTAATGAATGTGTGTGTTAATTAAGTATATTAAAAAAGTAAAAGCTGCTTAAAGGAAATAAGTAAACTTGACTCTTAGCAAAAGCAGCATTATTCCTATTAAAATATTCATAATTCTGCATGAGGGGTCCTTGGTACTCTCTGAGCTTGGTTGTTTTCTTGTAGACCAGTGGTTCTCAACCTTTCTAATGCCGTGACCCCCCCGCCGCCGCAACCCCCCCGCCACGACCCCCTCCCCGCGCGGGATGAGGTGACAAAGGGGGCGTGGCACCAGGGGTGAAATGCTCCCAGTTCGGGCTTGCCTGCGCGTTCTGCGCATGCGCAGAGGGTAAAAGAACCCAAATGGCGGCGTCCGGGCGGGTGGGAGAAGTCTCCCGCTTCTGTAGCTACCGGCTGTCCGGCGACCCGCAGGCACGGCCGAACCGGGAACATTTCACCCCTGCAAGTGACAGTGGCACCAGGATGGCGGGCTAACGCGCGCAGCGACCCCTGTAAAATGGTCGTTCGACCCCCAAAGGGGTCGCGACCCACAGGTTGAGAACCGCTGTTGTAGACGTTTTAGTACCCAAACTAGGTAACTCTGCATATTGCTGTTGCTATTAAATGCCAGATTAATAAAGCCCTTTTTATGGCTGACCTGATGTGGATTGTTGAGATGTGACTGGGTCTGGAAATTTCTCTTGGAAATGTGCCTATGTGAGTTCTGGGTGAAGCAATTGTTATATGGTAATCTCTGATGGCTTTCAAAGGCACAGCTCCACAAGTTACTGGATGTGAGATTCTGTTCATTAATTTGGGGTCTAAGGATCAGTTGAAATCCCTGCATCCTGCTGCATAGCAACATCCCTGCCTGAGCTCCTTGACTCCATCTCAGGGTTGACAGTGGAAATCCCCAGGCCTGGGGAATTTCAATCTGCATTCCTTGGGAATGGGCTCCAGGGTCCCTCAGGACTTCATGGCCACCATGACAACTGTGGGCCTATCCCAGGTCATCTAGGGCCAGTGGTCACACACTTGACCTGTTGTTTTACTGTTATTGTGGCAGCAGTGGTATAATGATATTGGAAGACCTCTTTGTGGCTCTTCTGTCATGGTAACCTTGAGATTCTCTGGTACTGCCCTCCACCAGAGGAAGGCTGGACCTGTTCGATCACTTCGTCTATGGCACCTGATGGGCCTGGAAGGGTTCCAGAGGGAGATAGGGGTTGTTCTTAAGGGTCTGCAGCATGCTATGGTTCTGGCTGTCACTTGGAATAAGAGGCAAGGCTTTGGACCAGATCATGGCCATGCAACCTCTCCTGGTTCATGGATCCTGTCACTTTCCAAGTTTCAAGGAAGAGCTAAGGGAGATGAAACGGGTTAAGAGATATCTGGAGTTTTTCTGGAGATCAGTGAGGAGAGAACTTGACCTAACATGGGTGAGGTTTTTAATGGTTTTTATACAGTATATTTTTTATTATTAAGTGTATGCCATCCAGAGTCACTATATGAAATGGGCAGCTAATACAAATATGAATAAATAAATACTCACTTAAAATGGATTCACAATCCCATTTTTCTTTTGGTTTTTCAATGATTAAAGTTACCATTTCTTCAATCTCATCTTCTTCCTCATTCAAGGGCAACTCTGCTTCTTTCTTGGTTTCAATATCATCAAGTTTCACACAACTTTTAAATAAAAAGAAAGATACAGAAGGCAAATAAATTAAATTTAAATATTTTTAAATACTGTGATTTTTAAAAACCTGTCAGCTTTTCTTACTTAAATCAGTATTATTTAGACTAGCTATTTACCTGACAGTTCTGGTCATTAAGTAGATCATCATGGGACTGACCCAATTTTACGACTTTTTTTAGTGGTGAGTTATTAAGTAAACACTGCGCTTATAAAGTAATTTTTGCCAGAAACCTGAAATAAATGCTGGGTTTTGGCAAAAAAACATTGTAAATTGCGGTCATATGACCATGAGACATTGCAAATGACTGTAAATGCAGGCTGGTTGCTGAGCTCCTAAAATGCATTCATAGTTTGGAACCGTGTCATAAGTATCTTTTGGAAAGGATATTGTAACTTAGACTGGTTGCTAAACAACTGGTTCATAGACCTGTTAACATTGTAATCAGTAATCAATCCAGATATAACCAAAGTCTTAACTGGGTTCTTTCCCTAAATGTACCACAGCCATATGAATTATATATTTTATCACCAGATGTTTTACTGAACTCACTAGAGATCAATATCAAAAGATACCAGTAATTAAAAAGATTCCCTCCTCTTAGCATTAACAGAAAAGATGAAGCTCATGCCACCTACAACAATCATTGCTCACCTACAGAGAGAAGAAAGGCTTGGCAGAAGCCTACACTGCTGTTTGGGCATGAGGCAATATTTCCTAAAGTTAGACTTTTTAAGGACTGAGTTAATTATGCTTTAAACCACTGGTTTGACATTAGTAATATTACTGTTCTATCTATAAACTGCTCACTGTTGAACAGGTACGCAGAAATTTTCTAAGAAGCATACTACCCAGTAAGAACACTTTACATACTCCTTTGCTTTCTCTCTGAAGTAGTCATTCAAAACTTCCTGTAATCGAGCACTGTCACTTTGGATGAAACCTTCTAATTCAGCATTATCCAGTGGTCCAATTTCATCATCATCAAATTGTTCGAAAAACTAAATGTGAAAAAAAATTATCGTATTTAAATCAATTCCATATGCTTTCAATAACAAACTTTAATCACAACCCTCAAACAAATTTAAAATGTATTTGAAGACAATTATTTTACATTCCCTCCCCTTTATATAACCAACATTTTCCAATGATGAAAAAAGCTCATGAAACAAAAGTTACTGTTATCCCAGTTTATCTTTCTGTCTAATTTATATAGCCACCTATCTCACAAACAGGTGATTCTGAATGGCATGCAACAAAACTAAAACAATAAATATCTAAAATCATAATCACTGGCAAATATTAAAGTGTTAAAAACTAACTTCTTTTAGACAAAAAATAAGGCACAAGTCAAGGTAAGTTGTAGCATTAGATGCAGTATTATAAAACTCCTTAAAATTCTTAAAGAAAAGCACATTAATAGAGCAATAGTTTTACATACAAGGGGTGTTAAGAGATCAGAATTAAAATTAAGTAATATTTTCCAAATATATGCCAATAATTACAATAACTGTTGTAAGTTTAGTTCACCTTCTCAAATCTTTCATCCAGAAGTGTCAGTTGTTCATTTCTTTTCATGACTGAAGAGGTCATGGAATACTCTGTGAAACGGCTCTTGGTCTCTTCTTCCATGAAGAGAAATTCTTTCATCTTCCCTTTAAAATCACTGTCATCTGACAAAGGACCCTCAGAATCATATTCTTCATCACTCTGAAAATCTTCTCCATCCTCTTCCTCCTCCACATCTTCCCATGCATCTTCATCTTCAGATAAGCTGGCAATAGCATATACATTAATTGGCTTCCTTAGATTTACACTTCATTTTACTAGTATGCTGATTAATAGTTCATGATTTTTCATGTACTACTGTACAGTATAACTAAGAATGAAATAGTAATCAATCAAGACCTGAAAAAGGTATAAAGAGTGGAATAATTTTGATACACCCAGTATTGGGATTCCCTCCCCAGTAGAAAACTGAGTAAGATAATAAAAATATAGTAGTATGTTTTTCATTCCATTACCAAGAGAGTTCCTTCTCCTGCTCTAGGCTTCCAGGTTTATTAGCTGTTAAGATGAAGTCATCTTCAAGAAGATTATCTGGATTGTCAAAATCAAAGTCATCATCTAGTGCTGCAATAATGTCGGGATCAAGATCCGGTCTAGGCCCTATTGTTAGATAAAAGACCACGTTAAAAAAGCAGTTTTGACAGTTTTGATTAAGTAATTTCTCAGAACTTTCAGTTTCCCTGAACACAAGTTATTTACCAAACAGAAAAAAATAATTCATTACAACAGCAATTAGTTAGAAATTACTTTCTCTTGTTACCCTCAGATCAAACCTGAGAATTTTTCAGAATTTTTTCAGACTGAATTGAATGGAAGAGTGAACAGTGTTGTCTTCTTGCCTTGATGAAAATAATGTGTGTTGCCTCAGTGGCACAAGGTATCTATCAAGGCAAACAACAGCTATCTTATGAAACCCTTATAATTTATCTCTTTTTACAGATTAGGACAGTAACAGAATTCCTCAATCACATGTACATCACTAATAATGTGAAGGAAGATTAAAAAAATTTTAAGGAAAAAGTTTCATTTTACACATCAAAATATAAGTGCACATAAAAAATGTAGTGTAAAAGAAGTACCTGGAACAGGAGCAGCTTTGTTTAATAGTCCCACATCTTCTTCAAATTCTGATGCAAATACTGAGGAGGGCAGATTAATGGTGGGAGCCTAAAGAACAAAGAATATGTAGCATTTTCTTTTAAAATGTTCAAGAGACCAAGTATCCTCAACTGAGTTTCTAGCATATACTTTTCATTTGATACAATGCATAAATCTGTTCATGTCCGATAATAAATATTTTTGGAATGCTATCAATAATTTTATTAGCAGCACTAATGAATCAAAATGAGGTTGTTTTTAGATCTATCATAAAAGAATTCAATGGGTGATTGAAAAAGGTATGTGAAAATCCAAAACATTGTTTAAAAATTTAAACTTTAAATTTAAGAAGTACTACTAGTTTGATTTGAACATACATAATGGTAATTATAGGAAATACCACCACAGCAGCCAAGAACATTTTTACTTACCGGAATATGTTGAATTTCATCTTCTACCTCCCCTTCTGTAGACACTACAATCCTGCCTTGATTTGGGAAGCTTGATGGAACAAGTTCAGAAGGTCCTGAAGCTTCTTTCAAATGTTGCAAGTAATTGTAATCATCATCAAAGAACACTCCATATTTCCGCTGTTCTTCTTTTCTTTTTTCATCATTTCTCTAAAGGCATTGAAGAAGGAAAATTAATGAATTTAACTAATGTTGCTGTCAAACAAAAGAAAAAAGCATAATGGTTCCAATTACTTTCTACACATCTTTGTAGCAATGTTGATACTCAGAGAATTGAGAATTCCTCTATTAGACAGAACATATGGAGAGTCTTGACATTTTTTCTGCATCATTTCCCCACAATGGTCAACTCAAGTGTCAACGCCTGAAAGTCCATCCATAGGCAGAATAGCCCTTCCCCATCCTTTCACCTAAAGTAAGCATTAGCCTGCTTTTCTTCAGCTTTGTCATTTCTTATTACCTTTAATGTAGGCAACAGAACTCTCTGAGGTGCACTATCATCCGCCGTCAAAGGGTCCTTCTGACTTCTGTGCACTACATGAAATGTTACAGCTTTTTTCTTTTCTATGAAAGGTTTTTTCCGTCTGTGAGGCTACAAAACAAGAGACAGTTCTCTGAAAATGGAACAAAACTGATAAGGGTTTCAATGCTTATCTACCTAAACAGGTTATTCAAATCCTCCCTAGGAATATAATTGTAAAAAAAAATAACAATTTTTAATGCTGCGCAGTCACATTACTCTGATCTGGGCAACCACACAGACCAAATAAATAAACAAATCTGTTTCATCTTTATTTAGTTAACTGATGCATACTAAGTATTTTCGAATTCTTTTAGCTTTTTAAAATGTGTTAAATGTAACCAGAATAGATTGATTTGAGCTTTGTTGGGATGGTTTGTCTTCTTCCAGAGTTCTCCAGAACACAGAGTAGTTTGTAGTGCTCTAGACATCTTCTGGCACAGATATGTTTGGATCATCCCATTGCAGAGAATTTCCACACTGAATGTTTTTCCCATTGATATGGTAAGTTTTATTCTTATCTCTTTCAGGAGATCTACATGATTCTCAAGTTACTTGACTTTATATACTGCATACTACCGAAATATCTCTTCAGTGTATAATAAAAAGCATAAAACCAAATCAAAGCCACAGATAGCAAAAATGACAATAATTAAAATAAAAAGGACTTTCCCCTAAAAGTTTTGTTTTAAGGCCTTCCTAAAATACAAACAATGAAGTTAGATTCCACAGTTCCGGTAAACTTGATAAAGAGAAGACTGAACTTCAGGTTGCCAAGAGACAACCGTCATAGCAGGTAAATTATCTCAGATAATTAATCCCAGCATATGGGGAAGGGGAACAATGGAAATGATAAAGGAGACATTTGCTCAGTTAATCCTAACACAAACCATTTAGATTTTAAAAGTACTAAGTAATTTATATCTCATCAGGAAACAAATAAGCAACCAACACAATGCCTTCAGTATAAGAATCTGACCACCCTAACAGCATCTAGGAAAGTAAGGTGAACAAATACTTCTAAGTGTCACAGTTACTCCAATTTTCATGAAAGAAGATAGGAGAGGATAGTCATGATTACTTTTTCCTGGTCAAGTCCCATATCCCGTGCAATTTGCAGCTACCTTTACCAGGTAGGTACCTCACGCAGATATCCAAGTGGTGACAGATTGTGGAAGCTACACATATTTAATGGCTTCACATAATTTGGAAAAACTTACCTATTCATAGGAAATTATATCCTGCAAACCTAAAAAACAGTTAAGATTTTCAGTGTTGCTATGTGAGGCCATACAATATGTGTAGCATCCAGACTCTGTCACCACTTGGATTTCCGTGGAGGCTTCCTCCTGGCAAAATCCTAATTGATCTGGTCATATATCCATTTTTTTTAAAAAAAATTGTAAGTTTTCAAATGGCAAGCTGTTCTTGATTCCATACCATTTTCATTAACTGTCCATTCAGCACAGCTGCATATTTCAATTAGCTGCGTTTCTTAGTAATGCAGCCCCAGATTCAATGCCTGCATGGCATTACAGGGCATCATGTGCAGGTGCCTGAACGTGCTGGTGCCTCCATTTGGATTTCGCTGGATTTCACCCATCCCGAAATGCCCCCCCCCGAAAGTTACGGCAAGTTCATAAATGCTCTGCCACGTGAGATAGTCAGATTAACAGAGTTGGAAGGGACCTTGTAAGGCCATCTATTTCAACGCCCCCACCCCCGCCCAGGCAGGAGACCCTACCATTTCTATCAATGTCAATGGGAAGAATTCCCTAACATTTCCCTCCATTTCTTTCCCAGATTATCCATCTTCCTCCACAAAGGGTGGGAGAACTGACAACCGCAGCCCAAGACTGCCAGCCTGCTCAAGCCTGAACTTCACGCACCGCTCACCATTGTGCGAGCCTCCGACGCTAATGCCCGTCAAGCGCCGAATGATCCACGGAACTCGCGAGCCAAGTTCCCAAACGGACAACTCCACACCTAACGAGCTTTGCTACTTCCCGTTTTTTCCGGTCTTCCGAAGTTGTCGCTCTTAGTTTCCGATCTCGTTGGTGCACTTCTAGCCATCTTGGAATGTACCAATTATTGTTGGAAAGGGTGGCAAGCAAATAAATTGGCTGCTTCACATCCAGCAGCGCTAGAAATATCGTCAACAGAGAATGGAGTATACAGTTTTCTTTCCATGCAATAATAACGTGTTCATGCCGAGAATGATCGCAACAAAACCATAAGCCTCAACAATGCGCTCTCCCTTTTCCAGCGGAAGTATTGGTAGAAAAGAGCAACGGCTTAGAAAGGGCTAGAGCGGCATAGTTGATATCACAGTGATGTCTCTTTATAGGAAACCCCCCCCCCACCTTTGGTATACCGGAAGTGCCCATAAAGGTGAGATGCATCGTTTCTTTCACGTGATCTTTTGTGGATTACAGCTTGCCTGCTCCGAGTGATGTTCGTCACTATGCGAAAGAGTATTAAAGCACTATAAATATTAGTTTGTAATGCTGAATTACAGAATAACAGAGTTGCAAGGGACCTTGGAGGTCTTCTAGTCCAACCCCGTGCTCAAGCAGGAGAGACTGTACCAACCGGAACAAATCCCAAAGGTGCTTTTTCAAGAGGCAACTGGACTTTCTGGTTTTTCTTTGAAGACGTTTCACTTCTTATCCAAGAAGCTTCTTCAACTCTGGCAAGATGCTTCCATTTCCCACCATCCAACCAGAGCTGAACAAGCTTCTTGGAGGAGAAGTGAAACGTCTTCAAAGAAAACCCAGAAAGTCCAGTTGCCTCTTGAAAAAAACACCTTTGGGACACCCATGACCTGGATGACTCAGAATCTCCATTAACAATCCGAACAAATGGCTGTCTAGTCTCTTCTTTAAAAACCTCCAATGATGGAGCACCCACTACTTCTGAAGCCAAGCCATTTCACCGATTGTTCTCACTGACAGGAAATTTCTACTTAATTCTAGGTTTGGATCTCTCTTTGTAAAGCTTCCCCATCTGTTACTTCTTGTCCTCTCAGGTGCTTTGGAGGATAGGTCAACCCCTTTGTCTCTGTGACAGCCTCTCAAATATTGGAAGATTGCTATTTTGTCACGCTGAGTCCTTCTCTTTGTTAGACTAGTCATATCCAGTTCCTGCAACTCTTCAACCTATGCTTTAGCCTCCTGTCCTCTATATTTATCTTTGTTGCTCTTCTCTGTATTCAGTTTCTGAGTCTCAACATATTTTTTTGTATTGTGACCAAAACTGGATGCAGTATTCCAAGTGTGGCCTTACCAGCATAAAGTGGTACTAACACTTCACATGATCCTGATGCTGTCCTTCTGGGGGTGCGGCGTAGGACTGCATTGGCTTTTTGGGCAGCTGCATCACACTGCTGGATTAAATGATAGTTCACTAGGACTCCTAGATCCCCCTCACAGTTACTGCTGCTAAGTCAGGTATCACCTATTCTATACCTGTGCATTTGGCTTTTCATGCCTAAATATACAATCTTATTTTTCTCATCACTGAATTGTTTGTTGGCTAGGACCCAATGTTCAAGTCTTGTCAAGATCCTTCTGGATCTTGAGCCTATCTTCTAAAGTGTTGGATATTTCCTCCAGATTGGTGTGGTCTGCAAATTTGATGAATTCCCTTTCTATCCCTTCATTTAAATTGTTTATGAAGATGTTGAAAACTTACTGGGCCTAAGACAGAACCTTGTGGTATTCCACTGCATGCTTCCCTCCACGCAGATGTAATTCCAATGAGGACCACACATCGAGTGTGGTTGGTCAGCCAGTTATGAATCCATCTGGTGGTGATGCTGTTTATTCCATATTCTTCTATCTTACCAAGTAAGCTGTGGTCTACCTTGTCAAATGCCTCACTGAAGTCAAATATATACTATGTCCACAAATTTTGCTGGCCCACTATAATTTAGTTACTTTGTCAAAGAATGCAAAAAGTTTGTGTGTCATGATGTTTTTGTTTTGTTTTTGAGTTTGACTATTAAAGTGATCTTTACTATTTATTTAGTAAACTTACATGTCACTCATCTTGCCTAGAGGTGACTTACATGGTAGATATATGGCCTATGTGTAAAGAACTTCTAAAGTTAAAAGTAACTTTAAAAAGTTAAACTATGAGTTTGAAAATTTACAGGAGTTCCTTGCTTTATAATATTAACATCAAACTAGGTTGTTTATATATATTCCTGCTTTTAGACCAGACAGGATCTCAGACTGTATCTGCCTTCAAACATTACAATGTAAAAAGATGAAATAAAAGCAATCAAAAAAGAGGGAAGGCACTAATTCAGTGGTTCTCAACCTTCCTAATGCCGCGCCCCCCACCCCGCCGCCGCGCCCCCCTCCCCGCCCCCTCCCCATGTGCGGAGGTGACAAAGGGGGCATGGCACCAAGATGGCGGGCTAGCGCGCGCTTAGGCGACCCCTGTGAAAGGGTCGTTCAACCCCCAAAGGGGTCGCGACCCACAGGTTGAGAACCGCTGCACTAATTCTTAATTGTTTATATCACAACCAAAATTTGTTAAAATTGGATATTACAATTCAAAAAAGTTTTAATACTCCTCCAATATTGCACAATATTCTAAGTTAAAATATACGGCTAGTCTGTGGATGGTGCTGTATAGCTATATTTTTGTAACTTGTAAAAAAAAGGAAAAATGGAGAATAACTCATTTGATTCCAATAGAAGACACTATATGTACTTCCGGGTTGAACTGTAGAGTCCTTGGTGCTCTCTGATCTTGGAACAAGGAACAATTAGAGAGGATTCATTAATACTATCAACAATATCTTCAACATAGTTGGCTAATGAAATATCTGCAAGCAAACATCCAAACTCAGAGAGCACGAAGGAATCTTTTCATTTTAGTTTGACTCCTGGAACTATTAAAGGTACCATATCTGAAACCATCTATAAAATCTGCAAACATTTGGATAGTCACTAGATGACACCAGAAAGGCAAAAAAGATCTATGGTACCAGTGGTTAACTGGATTTTTTTCTGCCCAAATAAAGTAGCCTTAGCTTAGACTATGTGGACACATCCATGGTTTTCTTGGCAACAGTGCAGAAAAAATATGTTCTTCAAGATCGTTTTACTTCTAACCTACAGCCTTGAAATTATCTGGAAGTTTTCATCCACATTATCTATCCTGATCCTGCTTAACTTCCACACTCAAAAGAAAATCTGCCACATTGACCATCCTCAAAACTAACACAGATAATCTGGAAGCCCCTCCCCTAATTATTTTGTTTTAATCTTAAGCCTAGTTCGAATCTTCAGTTTCTTGTTACAAATAGTCCTGTTTGAACAGCCTTTGTTGTGTTAAATCAGTCACACTTAGGTTGGTTTAAAAAATTTTTAGAGCATAATGCTGTATATTTACATAGGCATATGGCTAGGCTCTCGCTAAACCAGCGGTTCTCAACCTGTGGGTCGCGACCCCTTTGGGGGTCGAACAACCATTTCACAGGGGTCGCTGCGCGCGTTAGCCCGCCATCTTGGTGCCACCGTCACTTGCAGGGGTGAAATGCTCCCGGTTCAGCCGTGCCTGCGGGTCGCCGGACAGCCGATAGCGACAGAAGCAGGAGACTCCGCCCACCTGCCCGGACGCTGCCATTTGGGTTCTTTTACCCTCTGCGCATGCGCAGAACGCTTTGTGCATGCGCAGAGGGTAAAAGAACCCAAATGGCAGCGTCCGGGTGAAGTCTCCCGCTTCCGTCACTATCAGCTGTCCAGTGACCTGCAGGCAAGCCCGAACCGGGAGCATTTCACCCCTGATGCCACACCCCCTTTGTCACCTCATCCCATGCGGGGAGGGGGTCGCGGCGGGGGGGTCGCGCCATTAGAAAGGTTGAGAACCACTGCCTTAGAATGTGGTATGCTAATTTCTAAGTTCACACATATAAAGTAATTCTAATAAATTTTTAATTTCTCAATTAAAAGAAAGGAATAAAAGTTCTGACGTTAAAAAATCATGACAGATCATTTATTGCTGAAAAAAATACATATCTTTTATCATTAGGAACTAAAGAGAACACATGGACAAAAATAAATGGTAGTATGTACAGACTTTAAAAAGGATAAATAATACACATATATTGTAATACTGTAGTACATGCCGTTGTGTATTTCAGGTCCTTAAGCTTTACTGTGTACATTAAAAGGATAAATAAGTGCTAATATAAGACAATTTTTAGTGTAAACAATGTCATCGGCTTATAATAAGCCACCATATTTAGGACCAACATAATAAAGCACTCCACCTTTTACTGTTATACTAATTGGATATTCACAAATACAGTTACAAGATAATATAAAAGTGGACCAACCATTTGCTCCACATAACCACACACACAACAAAGGCTGTAAGTTTAAATCCCCTTTTGGTAGTTTTCTCATGGTTCTAAAGGAGGATTTAATAGCTGTCTACGGCAGCAAGTCCCTTTCCCATTAAAGCGTGCCATCAACTTGCTAAGGCAAAGGACAAAACCTGAATCATTCCAAATGCTGCTAAACTGCAACACTGAATACTTTTAGTCAACATCAAGAAATATTTCAAATTCTAGGTTAGTAAGAGTTGGTGTGTGTTCCCTGACTCTGTGATGAGGGATCTTTCTGTCATATAATAGTGTTCTGCTTTGTCCCTTTGCTTCCTTAGCATGGAGATGTTCAGTGCAACAGGTTCTTTGGGGAACAGAAAAACTATGGCTTTTGGACATCCCCATTGTCCCTCTTCTCCACAGTGGAAGGATAGATTGAACAAAAATAAATGTGGGCAAGGCTACCATTCTCCAGGCTGACTGGTGTGATGTCAAAGAAGCAAAGGAAAGAGAAACAAAGCACTGTTATGCTAGGAATCCATCCAGGTGCAGGTGGTGTTCTCAAGCAGGGAAGACTTGTGTCTGTAAGAGTTTTATTTGCAAATGCAGTAAAACTTCAAACTAATTGGATATGGTTCAGATTCAACAAAAATCCACTTGCCCTTGTACATATGAATATATTGACATTTTTACTTGTGCATAAGCTCCCATGTGCCTTTGAACAGCCATTTCAGTGTAAAGGACACCCTCTTCTATCCCATTAGTTTGTTACAACGAAGATTTACTGTAGTCCCAAACATAGCAATGTAATGCCAATTTATTCTATGTGATTTGCCAGCCCCCTTCCCCCCCCCCAAAAAAACCTTTCCTATTCTGATAGAAACAAATCCTGATTTCAATATAAATCATCCTCTTACATTGTTCTTACTGATTTAAAGACCAATTAAATATAGCTCAACTATCAAAATGGGGGGAAAGTGTCCATGTGTATTTCATCTTTGTTGACTTTTGAGTTTGGCTTGAAAATCTGATTATCACTATTGTCTGATCAAGCAAGATTAAAGATTATCAGTTCTTTTCACAGCATTCTTATTGTCTCACATTTTTTTTATTTTCTAAACATATTTTTTCAATCGATTCATGATTACAGAGACCCCTTGGTGCTTCTGTTAAATTTACCAGATTTTTTTTTTTTCAAAAAAAAGGAATTTGTGTTGCAGTCCTAAATAATAAAGATACACTTAGTGGTTTTAATGTTGTACAACTCATATAATCTAGTTGTACTCAAAACTGCAATCCCCAATGGACATTTTAGAGGTCATAATCATACAATCATAAACATAACTGTGAATTGTACTAATTACTGCCAAATTCACTATATTACATCAAATTCCTGTACTATTTATGAGAAGTAGAGTTGGCAATTCTCCAAAAAAGACATTCTGGAAGACAGAAAGAGAATTGTTCACATTCCTGGTTTTTCATGTTGCTGTAGTAATCCAGTCTCTTAATATAGTATAAACTTACTTCCATGAAGAATTTTTTTTAAAATTCTAAGTATATCAGTTGGCCCACAAATAATAGTTCAGCTATGTCTGTTCCCATTCTATTTGAAAATGGATTGTGCTTCCTTCCTGTCAATAGTCATTTTCTGTTAACTGTTGGTAAGGAAAAACCAGTAAGATTTTCTATTCAAAACAAAATAGTAAACATTCATATTACATGGCCATTTTTATATTCTTTTCTGTATCTCTTCTAGCTGTCTCTTTTTGTTAAATATGAGGACCCACAACATAGAGTAACTTCAGGTTTTAAGGTGCTGCAGACATTTCAGTTGTGATGTACTCTGGGCTTCAAGATGGAGGACTTTCCTCAGGAAAGATAGTTGTGCTCAACAGCAGAGTATTTTCAACACTTAAGGACGATGAAACCTGAAGGTGAGAAATAAGATGTTTTGATTTTTTTTCTCATCATCTTCAAGGTACAAGAAAGATCAGAACAATTGTAAAGTTCAAATATTCAAATTCCAAATGCTAAAACATCCACACAATACCCATACCATATATACCACTTTCTTTATAGAATTGATTGAATCCATATTTCAAAAGCATATTCAAGTCTGACTAACACTGCTGTTAAATTTTTAAGTATTAATGAATACATTTATTTACTTCTTAGCTCACTGTGTACTATGCTATCAGGAATAATATTTTAACAACCCCACAGATTAAAATGAGTTATTTTGAAAGGTTTAGAAAGACAAAATGCTTCCAAACTAGTAATGAACTGAGATCCCATGGACAAAAAAAAAATATTGATGGGAACCCTTTGTTTAGATACTGTTTCACATAACAGATAATGCTGTTCAATTTAAGAACAGAATTTTGCCCTATTATTGTTATGACTTCATTTGCTTCAGAGATGGGAAAACTAATACAATAGAACAAAAGTCTTGCATCATTGGATGCATGTACAGGAACAAGGATTTTAGAAGCTTTTGATCATGTCTGAAGCCATTCATAGAAACACATCATTTGTGCCTCTATAAATTTCAAATTTATGGGTCATCATTATAAGTTATTCTTGTCTGTTTCCTGTTATCATGTTTGCAATAATTTGAAACTGTAAGCACATATATGACAAGTACCAGATTACTTTAGCCAGCAGTTTAGAACATCTGAGTCAATAAAGTTGTAGTTTAAGAACTATTTTTGGACAACAAAAACAAAACAAAACTAAATAATCTGAATAAAATACAATGCCTACTCTGTCAAGGCAATGTCAGAAATTGAGTCACAATATTGATTGCAGAAAAAAAAAACACCAGGCTGATACAACTATATTATATACCACCATCACAATTTCCAGCAATGTGCAAAAGTATTCATGTGATACAAAAGTGGAAAAGAAGAGAGACATAAAACTCTAGTCTGAACAGCAATGTATTTACCACTGGTCCAGAGCAATTACTGCATTGCTACCTACTGAGAAAACACCAAAATGGGAATGCAGCTGACAAGCAATATAGCAACTCGGTATTATTCACTTGCCTTCTCACACTGACTATTGTTGATACCATATTAATTTAAGACAATAAACTCTTTATTGCTCTGATGATTCCATGCAATGCTGAATGTGCAGCCCATATATGCACATATACACACCGACATGTACATACCTAAGCCCCACTCCTAAACTGTGCTGAGGAAGATTAGTATTTGAAAGTTCTTTTCCAGCACACTCTTTTTCCTAGCACAATTATACTCCTGCCAGTCTACCAATCAACCAACTGATGGACCACAAGAGTATAAATCCACTAAAAAAGAAAGTAGAAGAGAATAGTCATTTCTGTGATAGGAAGAACAGTAGTGTGAATGTGAGGGGATGCACAATGAATTTGTGGAAAAAAGTAACAGGCTCCCACAGTGGACTATAGAATGAGGATTGCATTATCTTAGCATTATCTTGCTAAGATGCTGAATTCATAGGAATAAAATGCTTAACGTTTTGCTGCAGCTAAAAATTTCTGGAGAGTTCTGTTTCTCCCTAATCCAAATAAAGACCACAAAATCAATATAAATAGCCAAGGAATTGTTGATAAATTCCTAAGTTAATGTTTTTAAAATCTTGCTTTCATATGTCACAATAAAGTGGCAAACAAATCTGTTAGAATACTGTTTATTAAAAAAAAAAAACTTTAAAACCCCTATCTTCCTTAACAAAATTAGTTTTCTTGATCAATCAAATAGTTGCTCAGCATTTATATTGCCAGACCAAAGGCAAAATCAGAATGTATTTTTAGCTATATCACTGCCAATTTTAAGATATCAGCCTTTGGACATAAGATCAGTATTTTAAGTGAAGGGTAGATGATATGCAAGCAAATCTTTGGATTCTCAGAAGTATATATAATTTTCTAGCCACCATTGGCAGCTCAGTTGGGGCTTATGAAGTCTTCACATTTTGTCAACTGCTAAAACTTCAGAGGAAGAAAATTATTCCGTGACTGGCAAGCTAGCAGTCATGGTGTTAATAGACTGTGCTTAGGGAGGGGCGGTAGAGCTTGTGCATTAATCAACCTATTGAGATGCAGAAAATAAACTACTATTTCAAGTTTAAGAAGCAATCAATCATAAATTAGTGAGTTTTTATTGATTCTCATCTTCAATAAATGGTAAACTAATAATCCAATGTTTTTTTCTTAATTTACAGAGAAAAGTTATCTCTTCAGCTCAGGGGTAAAATGCATTTACTTTCGCTACCAGCTCGGAGATGTGAGCGCTCACACGCGCGCTACACTCGTGTGGGCCTCTTTTGCGCATGCGCAGAACCTTCTGCACATGCGCAGAGGGTCAGTGAGTTTTGAATTGGTTCGGTTCGCCAAACTTTTTCAATCGTCCCTACCGCCTCTGCCGAGGTGGTAGAATTTCACCACTGCTTCAGCTCAATAAACAATAAATGATCTGAAGAGTTCAGGAGCAACTTGTTTTAAAAGAGTTTGCTATCTGGGCATGAATGGTTTCTTACCTTGTAAACTGTCTACTTTCTTCATGTACTTCCATTTCTGTGCTTTTGAATTCATTCAATTCTTTCCGTATTGCTGCCTGATTGAAAGAAAACACAAATGTAAACTCAGATTGTCTTAAATGGAAATACATAAATACCTACAATGTAACAAAGTGGTCAATCTCAAAAACGTGGCAAAATACATTTTGTGAGCCAAATTTCATAATCCCTAACCATTGGCTAAATTTCTAAGGGTTTATGGGAGTTAGTCAAAAGCTCTGAAGGATAATAGTTTGCATCCCCTTTTAATACTTACTCTTGTTAGCTAACTTGCTTTTTCTCTTCTTATATTATGAAGTTTTATTTGTTTGTTCAATTTATATATGTGATTCTATATTTACTTTATATAGAATATTTTACTATGTGAAATTGGACAGTGTAGTGTTTCAAGCTTAATTAAAAAGCAACACTCAAACTTACCCATACAGTATATTAAGAGAAACCTACTACTCAAAACAGAGAGAGGTCCCCAAAGTTACTCTGAGTTTCAAATCTATCAAACCATTGCTGAGGAATAATTCAGTTATTTCATGTATCATTCTGGTAGAATTTCCTTTACAATTAACATAGGCCTAAAATATCTGTCTACATCTCTCAAAAGAACAACTGCTCCTAAAACTTCAGCATCTTCTACTCTAGAGAGAGATATAAAACACAAGACTGGAAACAATAAACAAAACACAAGATACATTGAAGCATAATGTTATTGGCATAAACCCAACAAGTAGTGGTTAAGTTAGTTAGAGATACTGGAGGTCATAAGAGTGAGCAATTGCCTGGTGCCTGAATTTTCATCATGTGACTGTGGAGTGCAGTAGTGATACAACAGTTGTAACTTCGGGCCCAGGTTGTAAGTCCCTTCATTCAGCACCACTGTAATTCTGAACAATCGCTGAATGAACAGTTGTCAAACAAAAGACTACCTATATTCCAACATTCCACAAATACTATGATATGAAAAATAATTACTCAAGGCAAGGGAGCCAGATTTAGTGCACTGTTCCTTCTGAACAGAACTGTACAATTTTTTTTTAAATAATTCTAGAACAATCACATTAAAAGAAATCATGTCTGGAGGTGCATGAAATCTTAATTAATGGAGAATTATTTTGAGATACAGAAAGACAATATATTTAAAATTTTAGCTCTTCAGCCATTCATTCATTCATTCATTCATTCACTCACTCACTCACTTATATTCAATTCATGCAAGATTTATGCCACTTACCTTGTCTGCAGGTGTTAATCTTGCCCAGGGTTTATCAGCACGTCGATCATAATCTGGTGAATCTGTTACTTCCACATATTCATTAAATCGTAAGATTCTTCGTGCCTGAAGTTCAGCCACTGTTGGTCTCAAACTAAGCTGCAAAGATGCAAATTTAATAAACTCTCTCCCAAAGAATCTGGAGGTTAGGGTTAACCTAATACAAACATCATCGAAAACAGACAGGGCATTGAATAAAAGAAAAATTAAATGCAAAGATAAAATCATGTTGATGAAGGAAATTCACTGATAAAGCATCATAGCTTCCGCTTGATTTCAGGACAATCTTGCATTGTAAAAAATCCCTAGAATTTAGTCTTGTTTCTAGAACAATCAATGGTCAAATCAATGGACTCAGACAACCACTCCTTCTTGAGCAAAGAATTCCACACATTGACTTCATTTTATACTTCATTGTCTTATTCATCCGGATAATGTTGATCAACTTCATCACATACTTATATTCCATTTGGCCTTCTGCAATGATGCTCCAGTTGGGACTCAGGATTTTCTTAGTCAATCTCCCCATTTTGTAGGTGGTCATCTGAGTTGGTATGTATAACTGTAACACCACAGCCAAATCTCTTTTTATGTCTACCCATTGTCAGATGAACATACCAACATACCCTGCCTGTTTATATTTTCATCTTAATGTCATTTGTAACGCCACTTGTGCAATTAAGTGTTCTTGAAATTCCTAATTATTAATTTGAACTCTGAGTAAGATCTTTTAACTCTGGAGCTGCACTTCCTCCTTGAACTCATTCTCATTATTTACGTAACAGCATTTGAAAATAGTTCCGTCATCATTCCCTCTCCCCATTAAAATGTCTCATCCAACTCATTCAATCTTTCCTCAGAGAACAAAATTTCCAGGGCCTTCTCCAGCATTTATCAGTTGGCAATGCAAAGGATGTGTATGTGTACATGTACGGAGGAAGACCTCATGCTGGCGAGAGAAAATGCTGTCAACGTGGCCTGATACCGGATGAAGGTCATTTAGGTTTAATCCTATTTACAGGTAGTCCTCAACTTACGACCACTTACGAGCCCAAAATTTATGTTGCTAAGTGAGAAATTTGTTAAGTGAATTTTGCCCCATTTTACGACTTCTCCTGCCACATTTGTTAAGTGAATCACTGCCGTTGTTAAATTTGTGACACAGCTGTTAAGTGAATCTGGTTTCCCCACTGACTTTGCTTGTCAGAAGGTCGCAAAAGGGGAACACATGACCCCGGGACACTGCAATCGTCATAGATGTGAGTCAGTTGTCAAACATCTGAATGAGAATCATGTGACCTCATGGATGCTGCAACGGTCATAAGTGTGAAAAATGGTCATAAGTCACTTTTTTCAGTGCCGTTGTAACTTCGAATGGTCACTAAATGAACTGTTGTAAGTCGAGAACTATCTGTACTTTACATACTTTTTACACATGCTATATTTTTATTAGCTATTTTATACCCATTTTATTTGCTCAGTGTTGAATGTTATACAGTTGCAAGAAAAAGTATGTGAACCCCTTGGGATTACGTGGAGTTTTGCATGAATTGGTCATAAAATGTGCTCTGAACGTCATCTAAGTCACAACAATAGAAAAGTCTGCTTAAAATAATACTATACAAACATTAGATGTTGCCATGGTTTAATTGAACATAACATGTAAACATTCACAGTGCAGGGAGGAAAAAGTATGTGAGCCCCTAGCCTAATGACTTCTCCAAGAGCTAATTGGAGCCAGGAGTGAGCCAACCTTGACTCCAATCAGTGTGATGATATTGGATGTGTTGCTGACAGCTGTCCTGCCCTTTAAAAACACACACCTGGTTTGGGTTTACTGGTTTCAAGAAGCACTGTCTGATGTGAACCATGCCTCGCAGAAAAGAGCTCTCAGAAGACTTAC